>JASVER010000004.1:13102033-13338807 GCA_030449065.1 Oceanodroma leucorhoa | reverse complement strand
TCCCTCTGCAGAGCCTTCCTACCCTCAGGCAGATCAACACTCCCGCCCAACTTGGTGTCATCTGCAAACTTACTAAGGGTGCACTCAATCCCCTCGTCCAGATCATTGATAAAGATGTTAAACAAGACTGGCCCCAAAACTGAGCCTTGGGAAACACTGCTCGTGACCAGCCGCCAACCTGATTTGACTCAATTCACCACAACTCTCTGGACTCGGCTGTCCAGCCAGCTTTTTACCCAGCGAAGAGTACACCCGTCCAAGCCATGAGCCGCCAGCTTTTCTAGGAGAATGCTGTGGGAATAAAAAAGATGTTCAGAAAAGTTAACAGTTATTTTAATCTGGAAATTTTATTTATTAATATTCTTAAATACCTCATTGTATTCAGCAATGCTGAATAATTATTGGCTTAATTTGGAATTGTGGTGCTACTTAGTGTCTGTAAAATGAGATTATAGGTGTATGGAGTAAAATAGCTAGAATGGTTGGATACTTTTGAAAATGTTGGTCTTGCCTTTTTTGGTCTTTTTCTTTGAAGCATTTAATAGTGTGCATAACTTTCCTCTGAACTTGTTGACTTAAAATGAAAAATTCTGTTCCATATACAAAGCAAAAATGCTTTGTAGCTGTGTGGTCRTAAAGGAATATTATTCTTGTCATGCATGGAAATGCTAAGAATTTAACTTAAGAGTTTATAGTTCTAGAGTGGTATATGATGTATGTAGGTGAGATTATCATCTGGCATAATTTTTGTTAARGCCAGACAGGTCACTTCATCAGAAAACTTGGCCTGTTGCACTCTGTTACATAATTAGTAACTAAGGTTACTTATTTTGGTGGTTCATTTTGGCAAGTATCCCAACCCTCAGTAGTGTATAGTCACCTTTAAAACTGAGATTTAACTGTTGGAAGGAGACACTCAAAGTATTTGTATTTTCTGGTCAAAATCTGGAGGAATATAAAGCATACATGTGTTCTGTAGGACTGAACAGCCTCCTGCTGGCACGCTGCTTGGAGGTTCACCAAGAAGTGCCTGCAAGTGCCAGATACTTGGCATTTTGATGGCTTTCAGCTTTCATAGGAGTGGCAGAGCAACTTGCAACAGTGACAGCCATGCACTGGCTGTTGTTAATGAAACTTGGTTTGCTCCTGTTACAATGTCCATCCATCAGTTTTAGCAGCTTTTGCTATCCAGAGATGTGGATTGATCATTTGCTCGTAGCTCATACCTTCTGTTCTAGGCTTCATCCTGGTATGAAGATAGACTTCATCCTTTGACTGAGTGCAATCTGCTAGACTTCCAGTAAAAACTCAGAAAGAAAATATTTGGCATCAGAATTGCGGGAATAATTTAACTGTAAGTACAGGATATAAGATGTCTTGTTGAACGTATTTTCAAAAAGAAACTTGCTTTAGAATTTTGGGTGATAGATGTTTTAAGTATGGGACCTTACTAGCAATTCTTGCCTTTGGTGCCTCTTCATTTGTGGCCTCTTGTTTCTCTCTCTTGAGCACTTCATTCTTTTCCATAGCCTAATTCATCTCCTCAGATAAGAAAATACAGAAAATACAGAAGAGATTTTAAGAGAAGATTTCTATGGTTATATTGCCTCAATAAAAAGGGGGTGCTTTTCTCCTGTAGGAAAGACTGAAAGAACAGTATGTGATTCTGAACAGTTTGTGTCTCAATTCTATATGAATTTCATGAAAAAAATGCAAGATGTGTGTCTATTCCAAGGGCCTTCACAATCAAGAAAGGTTCCTTAAATTAGTAAGAGGCCACTAATGTTTAGTCTCAGAATGGGTGTGTGTGAATATATTTATTTTTTTCATAAGCCAGTCTTTCTATGTCTGAAGGCAGCCTGTCTTCGTTTTTTTACACTAGAGCGGTAGTTACGGATTTGAAGGAAGTGTCACCAAAGTTGAGCATCAAAATACCAGATAATATAATTGCAGCCCTATTCTGTTATGTTTCGATCTAATTGTCCAAAATCACCCTTCCTGCCCCGCCCCCTCCCTGCCCCAGTTGTCTTTCAATGCCATCAGCTGGCATTAGCTATGTACTTTGGCATTCATTGTAATATGAACAACATTGTGTATTTCGGTGTCATTGTTTCCTAACTGCCTTTCTTTCATTGAATATTTCTGTTCTATTCAGTTGTTCTCTTCTAAAAATCCCACTGAATTTTGAATTCCTGTCTTTTGCCTCTGAAAAGATAATATACTCCCTTTTTAGAACTGTTGTATTTTGAATGCTCATTAAGAATAATATCAGCTGCTACTTGGCCTAGGCATTGTTTGGTGGTAATACCTTCTTTTTTTTTTTTTTTTTTTTAACTTATTTTCTGTCTCGACTGTCACTGCTTCTTAAGGGAGTAGCAGACTGATCGTTTCTGTAGCTTCGCTGATACAGTACTCTGCACATGGATTACAGTGTGATTCTTCAGGATTACTGCCATCCGTTTTAGCAGCAGCTACTGAGTAAGATTATATCAAGGTAGCCTGTTACTATTCTGAGGCTTGCAGGTGAAGAAAGAGTTAAGCGTGGTTCCTTTTACTGCTTCCTTCCTATGTTAAGCTGTAGTACTTCCACTATACAGAGTATAAATAGGGTATGAACTTTTTCTTTTGCCAAATGGGGAGCTACGACTGCGGTGTCTCTGGGCACATTTGGACTTTCTCTGTTTTAATGCTTAGCCTTCTTTAAGATTTCACTTCCTATTCTGTCCACGTAAGTCAATATCACTACCTAGGCATATATGGTCATACACTACTAGGTCACACTTAATCTTTTCAAGGATTTCAGGAGATATCTTCAGTTGTAGCAAATAACGATAGTTCTTCTGAAGTTGGTAAAGGTAAAACAGCTCATGATTTGGTGTTTCCTCTGGAGTTTTAGATTTTTTGGTCCAAGTAATAAGATTTTGTATTGTGTTCAAAGTCTTGTATCCATATTGTGTTGTACTCTTCCTTTCCTTAGCTTTAGAGGTAAAAAGGCTCATTTTAAGGACTTTGCAATGTAAATGATAACTTTGACTCTGTGTGTTCCCAAAGCCAAGTTTTTCTAACTGATGAAATGTTCTCCCAGATGAGGAATCTTGACAATTCTGGAAAAGCAGACCTTGAGGAATGTCTGCTTTTCTGCTTCACTCTTCAATATCATAAAGCTTTCCCCCCACCTCCCTTATCTTTCTAAGTGATGGAAGAACTCTATGACTTTATTCTTAGGCAGAAATCTCCTCATTTTGCAAGTCCACCTAGCCTTCCAGCCATCCTACTCCACAGCTGTCACAACAAACTTTCTTTCAGATGCTATTAAATGTATCAGACATCACTCTGCAGCATGTGAGTTTGTTACCCTGGGGCTTTTCAGTCTATTCTAATGTTATCAAAACCACTGTGTGATTTCAAGGTTTCCTACATTCCTTGGAGGAAAATCAAATGGTACATGGTTAGGAAACAGATAGGTACTCTGCAGATTTAGCAGATCTCTAGCAATTAAGTGGTTAAGATCCTCAATTTATTGTTTTCTTTCCTCATTTCCCATAACCATGACTCTTGTGAACTCTCTGTATCCTTTTGTCTGTATTTTCAGCTGGGATTTTGGGAAAACTTTGCCACACTGGAGAAGCAGCATTGCTCTAGCTTTGTTTATCCTATTTCTGTTCCCTCTGCTCCTCTTTCAGTTATCTGATTGCTGTAGACAGTGTTCTCATCTGAGATTCTTTTTATCCTCTTCCTCTCATTCTTTTCCATCTGTTACATTTAAGTAATTTGTATTGTAATGATTTTAATGGTGGTAACACCACTCATCTCTCCCCTCATCTACCAAACCAGTAATTTTGTCCTAGAAGGCTATCAGGTTGATTAAGCATGATTTGCCCTTGGTAAATCCATGCTAACTATTCCAAATCATCTTCTTGTCCTTTAGATGTTTGGAAATAATTTCCAGGAGGATTTTCTCCTGTTACCTTGCCAGGGATCGAGGTGAGGCTGACTGGCCTGTAGTTCCCCACATCTTACTTCTTGCACTTCTTAAAGATAGGAGTGACGTGACCTTTCAAATGTAATTCAGAGTGGCCTCACAATGACATCAGCCTGCTCTCTCAGCATTTGTGGGTGCAACCCATCAGGCCGCATGGATTTACATATGTCCAGTTTGTTTACGTGCTCTCTAACCTGGTCTTCCTCCACCGAAGATATGTCTTCCTYGCTCCAGACTTCCCTTTGAAATGTTCTGCTAGGATTTTGCAGGAAGAAATCTCTCTCTTCTATGGGCTATATTCAGACCACGTCCTTCCTTCTGTATATGGATCCAGGTACTGCCATGGCTGGATGCCCACTATCCACTCCACCTGAAGCTAAAAGAGCTGGAACCGTTTTACATTATTGCCTTTTAGCTTTGTACTCATTTTGGACCACAGTGTTTCCATGGTTCCTAAGCGTAGTCTTTGGAAAGCTGAGAGCCTATGTAACCCTTTAAGCTGGAGATGATTAAGCCCTGAGCCCTGCTAAGTTTCTGAAGAGACCAAATTCGTCTGGCATAAGCATGCAGTGTCTAGTATGTGAAGGGCTTTCAGTTCTGCTCAAAATGAGAAGAGCAGCAATGGCGACTCCCATTTTTTGCTTAATATGCCAGTGATTAGAAGTCCCTTTGAAGAAGTGAAAGGTGGAAGTTGTAGGTTTTTACATGGTCTTGAGAGGTTCACTTTTTCGGAAAATATCCTAAACATGAGGCTGCAGGCAAGGCTGGAACGGGACCATTCTATGTCCTTTCCATGCATGCAAGATTTATAGGGTCAGAGAAATAAAATAGAGGGACTGTAACCTTCTGATGAGCATTCTTGCCTCCTGGAAGGGCAAGGGGAATCCCAGATTCTTAGCTCTAGTTTAGAAAATGGTTATTTTGTACTAAAGAGCCATGGAATGAGATATATTAATAGGGCTGGGAGAAAGCACTGTACTTCCCGAAAGTGTGTTTTCTTCCTATCTCATTTTGCTCTAAACTTCTACTGAAGAAATTTGGTGAATAATTCGGTGAATTCAAACAATTGTGACTATCCTATTTTTTTTTTTTTATTTGGCTGGCACTGCGATGTTCATTTGCTAAGTCTAACTAGTGAGATGTGCAAAAATCAGTAGTCTCTTTTCCCAGATGATTCACTGGGGTGATAAACTTAACGTTGCAGAGACTGGGACAACAGATGTGCTATTCTTTCCCTGAATTAGCAGTGGAGTGATTCCTGTATTGCAGTTGAAGTGAGTATGACTTACTTTACTTAGCAGGGCATTATTTCTGAACGCTGAATCTTTGGCCAGATTATGCTGGACTATTCAAGGAAAGCACAGTAAATTATGTTCCCATTCTTGTGTCCTTGCCCAGGGTTTGAATTTAGTTACGCTCTTCTTACAACACAGTGGCAGATAGTGGAACACTGTGCGTGGTGGGATTATGTTACATCCACAGAAGCTGTGGAAACATGTCTGTTCTCAGTGTTCAGTGGGAAATTCCTGGAGAAAGTGCAGCTCCTCTGGGGCAGTCTTTGGAGTGAGGATGCTGCTGGTTTTGAACGAGGCCTGGAAGAGCAAAGGAAACATTTCATAGTTAAGGGAAATGTGATAACTGTGGTTTCATTTCTCCATTGAAAAAAATGCATGAAATTGGTAGCTGGGGGGCTCTTTGGGGTTGCCAATGCTAATTAAACAATCCCCCTGTGTTTTCTGTTTAACAACTAAATGTATCAGCTTTGTCTGGTAGATTTTGCAAACCCTTAAACAAACAAAACACCAAACCTTAAGTTTTTGAAACTATCTCTACGAAGTTGTTATCTTATTCCACTCAGCAAGAATTCGTCTTATGGCAGAAATCAGATTATCTTGCTTGCTTCTTTGTGGATGATGAGCTTGGCAAAAATCAGGGAACGAGCATGGTCATCCTGAGAAAATTACTGATGTCTCTAGCAGAGGATGCCAATGAGCATGTAATTAACTGGTCCAAAGAGAAGGAACATGGGGAAAGTACAGAGCTTAGCAATAAAAATACACCAATACTCTCTGTGTAGTATAACCACAAATAAACAGTAACTCAGACTATAAAAGCTTTTTACAGTTCTCTGTCAGTGTCCTGAGATAACCCTAGAGTCTTCTGCTCCTGGTTGTGTAAGACCTTTGCCCTGTCTGTCTCGCAGAGAGAGAGGAAATCTGTGTGGTAGATTTGTCATTCACAGACAATTTTTGTGGTTCTTCTGGGAAAATGACACTTCACTGTGAAGAATTTGTTACCACCTTGATCTCAAGTTTAGGGAACATTTAAATAGTTAAGGAGAATAGCTTAATATTCTTATATTGCTAAAGCTATTGTTTAACTTGCTGTTTATGAAAAGACCCATGAAGACCTATGAAAGGCTGGCAATTTGTACTGGTTATCATATGAGCTAGGCTTGGTGACTCCAAAAATATTGTGTGTGTGGGTTTTTTTTGGGGGGGTGTGTGTGTATTTGTTTTTGGTTCTTTTTTTTCCTTCTAGTGGTTTATGGATCCTAGAAATGTGGTTTAATCCTTTCAGTCTTTCTGTGTCTTAGTTCTGCATTGCACAGCCGGCATTTCAGATGGCATCTTATGTATACATGCCTGGTGGGTCATCCCCCCTTCTTGGGAGCTGATGAGACAGCTCTCACAAAAATGTTGTGGATGCCTCTTCTGTTTCCATTGATGAATCCATGCTTCTAAGTGCCTGTACACTAATATATGCAACATGGGGAATAAATAYGAGGAGTTAGAGATCTGTGTGCAGTTGCAGGGCTATGATTTTGGGATCGTGGAGATGTGGTGGGATAGCTCACGTGACTGGAATGCTGCAGTGGATAGATACATGCTCTTCAGGATGGACAAGCTGGGAAGAAAAGGAGGTGGAGTTGCCCTTTATGTGAGAGAGCAGTTGGAGTGCTTGGAGTTCTGCCTGGGGATGGATGATGAGCCAGCTGAGAGCTTATGGATAAGGATTAAAGAGCAGATCAATATGGGTGACATTGTAGAGGGTGTCTGCTATAAGGCATCTGATCAGGAAAAACAAGTAGATGAGGCCTGTAAGGAAGTAGCCTTACATTCACAGGCCCTGATGCTCATGGGGGACTTTAACCATACCAATATCTGCTAGAAGATCAACATAGCAGGGTATAAGCAATCTAGGAGGTTCCTGGAGAGCATTGATGATAACTTTCTGACACAGGTAATAGAGAAGCCAGCAAGGAGAGGTGCTCTGCTGGACCTCATACTTACAAGCAAGGAAGGGCTGGTTGTGGTATGAAGGTCAAAGCAGCATTGGCTGCAGTGACCATGAGATAGTGAAGTTCAGGATCCTGAGAGCAGAGAGCAGGGCAAAAATCAAGATCACAGCACTGGACTTCAGGAGAGAAGACTTTGACCTCTTCAAAATTCTGCTTGATAAGAGTCCTGTGGGATGAGGCCCTGGAAGAGAGAAGAGGATCCCAAGAAAGCTCATTAATATTTAAGCATCACCTCCTCCAAGCTCAAGAATAGTCCCTTTCAACAAGCAGGAGGTCAAACAAAGATGCCAGGAGGCCTGCACAGATAAACAAGTTGCTCCTGGCAAAACTCAGACATAAAAAGGAAATGTACAGAACATGGAAGCAGGGACAGGTGATCTGGGAGGGATATAGGGTGCTTTCTGAGCATGCAGGGATGGGTTTAGGAAAGCCAGAGCCCACCTGGAGCTGAATCTGACAAGGAATGTGAAGGGCAATGAGAAGGCCTTCTGTAAGGGCATAAGCAGCAAAAGGAAGACTAGGGAAAAGGTGAGCCCTCTGCTGAATGGGGCAGGGGACCTGGTGACATAAGACATGGAAAAGGTTGGGGAACTGAATACCTTCTTCACCTCAGTTTTTGTTAGTACAGCCAGCTTTCAGAAATCCCAGGTCCTTGAGACCAGAGGGAAAGCCTGGAGCGAGGAAGAGCTACCCTTGGTGAAGAGGGTCAGATCAGGGAATACTTAAGAAAACTGGAGATCCATAGGTCCATGGATCCTGATGGAATGCATCCACAAGTGCTGAGGGAGCCAGCTGATGTCATTGCAAGGCCATTTGCAGTTGTCTTTGAAAGGTCGTGGCAATCGGCAGAGGTACCTGAGCACTGCAAGAGAGCAAAAGTCACTCCTATCTTCAGGAAGGGCAAGAAGGAGGACCCAGGGAACTACAGGCCAGAAAGCCTCACCTCAGTCATGAAAATATGAAACAATGAATCCTGGATATCATTTYCAGGCACATGAAGGACAAGAACGTGACTGGGAGTAGTCAGCATGGATTTACCAAATGGTTGGTCAYGCTTGACCAACCTGATAACCTTCCATGATGAAATGCCTGGCTTAGTAGATGAGGGGAGAGTGATTGATATTGTCTATCTTGACATTAGTAAGGCTTTTCACACTGCTCGTATGAGATCTTCTTAGGGAAGCTGATGAAGTATGGGCTGGATGAGCAGACAGCGAGTTGGATGGAAAACTAGCCAAAGAGCTGGGCTCAGGGGGGCTCTTGTCAATCTATATAAATACCTGAAGGGAGAGTGCAAAGAGGATGGGAGCCTGCCCAGTGACAGGACCAGAGGCAATGGGCACAAACTGAAACACAGGAGGTTCCATCTGAACATCAGGAAACACTTTTTTACAGTGATGGTGACCGAGCTGGAACAGGTTGCCCAGAGAAGTTGTGAAGTCTCTCTCCTTGGAGATCTTCAAAAACTSTCTGGACTTGGTTCTGGGCAGCCTGCTGTAGGTGGCCCTGCTTGAGCAGAGGAGTTGGACCAGATGACCTCCAGAGATCCCTCCCAACCTCAACCATTCTGTGATTGTGTGATCTGCACTTCCCTGACTTCCCAGAAGTTATGCTTTAAAGTTACAAGTCCTTTCGTATAGTAACATACTGGAAGGTGAAGCATTCAAATTCTTAGTACCAACTAGACTCTTTACTGAGGGTGGTAATTCAGCTCCTCCTGGCATGCTCTGCCACTGTCAAGGTGAATCTTCTTTTAAGGTGAATAAAAACCTGAGGAAAAAATCATAAGTAAAGCGGCAACTATACAAACTACCAAACTTATGTCTGAATTTCCTGGATTCTTGTTTATCTCAACATGTGTCTTGAACGAGGGCAAGTCAAATGAGTAGTGCCTGCAACCTACACTGAGACAAGGGTTTCTACGTGGAAATATGAATACACTGAAACTAACAGAGGACAGGAGAGGAAATGGGACAAGATATATATTAGATGTGATGTCAGAATTCATTGTCTGTTACCATAACCTCATTATTTCAAAGTCTTATTTTTATTTATTTATTTTTAGCAAATGCTGGAAAATGGTCCAGAATGAATATCTTGAGAAAATGAGTTCATCTATTTGTGGTTTTGTAACAAACATAGGTGGAAAGGTAGTTTCTTAGCTTAGATCATTCAGAATGGAGCTTACAGGAGCTTCAAATACAACTGTGTCCTGTGCTCCCAGAGGCACAAAACTGGTGTAACCTCACCTTTACTCTCTCAGAAATTGGCTCAACTGCTGGTTTGCTGTGTGGCTTCTAGTGGTGAAAGTTAATTCAGGAGTATCCTGCAATCAGTGTTCTGTGACGGTCAGATGAGATCGATACTCTGGTCCGTTCTGGCATTATGATTTAGAAAGCTATTTGGTTATTGTGAAATTTGCGTACTCCATAAAATGACTGAGAATTAATGCTCAAATAAAGCTCCTGCAGTGTGCAATTATCTGAAAATAAAGGAGGGTTTTTTGCATTTTGCATGTGAGTATCATATGTGGATATAATATATGCAAATACATGTGTATATACGCACACACACACACTCATACCCTCCCCCCTACCTTTGTACTAGCTCTCTGTATGCATATAACATCATGAACCAAAAATACAAGGTGAGTATATTGTCATGATTCCTCAGGTCAGTGGTTATAAAATGAAAAGTATAACTCTCTGGAAATACTAATAAATACAAACAAGGAGGAAGGATAATGTGGAAATCAACAGCAAAAGCTTTTAGTAATATTTCTGCTACGCAGGACTGATTTACCCATATTTTATAAATATTAGCCAACTAATTAGTCCTTTGCTGTTTGTAGAACAACTCTTTCCAAGAAAAACATATTTTGTAGAGTAGAGGCTAACATTTGCCTTTAGTGTTACTATTTTTTAAGGCAAATCACATTATTTTTGAAACATACTGGTATTTCCATGAAAGTCCGTGAAAAAGGCAAAAGTGCTGAATCGAAATCTTTTTGGGTTAGTAGTAATTGTCACTTCACTTGGCTGTAATTAATCACTATTTTTTTAACTCTCGTAATAGCTGCAGCTATACAGCTGATTTAAAGGCCTTGTTTCTTATTGCTAATTTTTATCATTCACATTGCAGCCTGATTTAAATTCAAAGGCAAAAGAAACAATTACATTTCCTTTTGTGTATATCAATAAAGACCTTTATATTTTGGGTTTGGATAATCATAATTCCTATGTTAGAAAAGAGCTTTGCAACTACTCCAACTGATTCCAGAGGTTTTTTGATCAGTCCAGTTAACAGTACAGAAAAACTGTCACTTTTATGGGATTGAAAATTTGTAAGATCTTAAAAATGAGAACTTCTAATGATAAGATGGATTAACTCTAAAGTGTTAACAAAGATAACTCTTGGTATTCAACACAGGATCAGCACCCCTGGCGCTGCACCTCTCTACAGTGCTGCTGAAGTCAGTCCTTAAGAGGTGCACCAGTTAATAAGAAATTGTGTTTCTCTGGTAGTCATGGATTTATGCAGTGAAGAAATTAATATTTTCTTCCTGGGGGCATTGGATCTAAATTGCTCTGACACCTTTCTAGTGCAATAGAAAGTGCTTTCCTGATTATGAAGATAGAGATTAAGAAGCACTTTTAATCGTGTGGTTTAAGAAATTTTTTTGTCCAGATGTTTTGTGTGAAGACATTTGATTTGGCACTTAACGGCAAATCCTGCTTCTAGCAGAAAGGAGATGCAAAGCTCCACCTGGATGGGAGCAGCCCTGGGTTTTGATTCAGTGAAGGATCTGATTATTTAAAGAGATGCAGCATTCCAAGGATATTTCTGAAGACCACAACAAAGATTGTGTCCAGTGGTCTTAGTATCTTTTTCATTTGCTCTCAATAATTTTGTCTCCAAGTTGAGTTTACTTCCCTGCCAGTTCTGATCAAAGCATTTTCATGATAAACTGATTTCTTTTCATTTTGGTCTGTCTGCCAATCCAAATAACAAAAAGTATTGCTGATAGCTGTATGATTTTTTTTTAATATTTTTTTTTTCTTTTTGTCTCTTCAACAGTCCATCTGTGGAACAGAAAAAAGAGAAAAAATGAAATACGTATTCTTAGTATTTTTCATGAATTTATTACCACAGTATGCTGGGAAATCTTTGAGAAGAGATGACAGTTACCCGAAAACATTTGAAGACATTAAAAATGAGATAGCTGGCTATACTGATATTGCTAAAGCTATTATTGATCTTGCTGTTCATGGAAAAGCTCAGAACAGATCCTATGAAAGATTAGCAGTTTTTGCTGATACCATAGGACCTAGACTCAGTGGTTCCAAAAATCTAGATGCAGCCATCAAGTATATGTTCAGTGCCCTGCAGGAAGATGGGCTGGAAAATGTGCATCTAGAGCCTGTGAAAGTACCACACTGGGAAAGAGGAGAAGAGTTTGCAAGGATGCTGGAACCAAGGAATCACAGCATTGCTATTTTGGGACTTGGGAGCAGTGTTGCAACTCCTCCAGAAGGTAACTCTTCTTTTTGGAATTAAGTATCACTTGCTTTTTAACACTAAACTGTATTATACCCCTAACAACTTCTTCTCTCAATGGACAAACTGAAGTTTTCTTCCGGCTATAATAGTTCTGCAAGACAAGATACTATTTTTCTGGGACTTTTCTGTATGACATAGTTGTGAATGTGATGCAGTTTGGTTTAATTCAGTTTGGTTGAACCGCCTTGTAAAATTAGAGTTGATTCCTGAACTCTCCATTAAATCTATACCCTTTTTTTTAACACGGCTGAACCTCATTTGCAAAGATTATGCTCCTCCACTGAGGTTGGTGGGCAACTTGTTCTTGTGATCTGGGGTTTTCCAGCCCTTCTTCTTCATTTTGGCCAGAGAAGTTCTCCATGAGGTGTTGAGCTGACACGTGATTTCTGCTCTCCTTGCTGTGCCCTGCCCTGCCAAGCTCAGCACTTCACTCTGGCAAAAAACAAGACAGCAGGAAGAGGAGGAGAATCTCGTGCTGAGCTTGGGAAGTGCCAGCTCCTTGCAATTAGTATCCGTTTGTCCTTTCCTTCCCCCCACCTCCTCCATCTTCTCTCTACTCGCTGTCTCACGCTCACCTTGGGAAAGTCTTTGGCACTTACCTGTTACTGAACTGGGTGTTGCCTTTCAGTGGATCATGTGTGATAATGTTACTTCAGGAACAAGAATGATCGTTAGCTGGGCTCAGCAAAATTCAGGTGTTTTGAGCCCCCAAATGTTAGCTTGCTTGCAAATGAACTGATTTATAAGATTCTGGTTTTGTACATGTTGATGTGGGGTTTTCTCAGGATTGCTATTTAAAGGCCAGATGACAACCTTCTTCTGTGACTACTCTGCGTAAATAACAATAGAATTATTCCTAGACCGCTTCAAAAGCATTCTTGTTCCTTTGTGAGAAAATAAATCTAGTTTAGGAAATAAAAGGTAACATGATACTCATAATTTTTTTAAGAATTGTAAATTTTTATGATAGTGAGCTTTCTGTTTGAAATGAAACAAATAATGTATAAAAGCTATTTTCTTTAGAAAAAAATATATAGCCCTTCAAAATACAACAAAGTAAAACTGGGTAATTTAAAATATGTCTGGAATAAATCTTACTTGGTTTGGGAAACTGCTACTGTAAATTTTGTCTGAGGGATTTCTGTCATACTGAGGTAAACACATGCCTAAAATGCAAAAGTAAAACCATTAATAATATCTGTTTATATGCCTAAGGCTTAGTGCTTTGATAGGAGAATATTTACAGCAAAGGTTAAACCTACAACTTATTTTATATCCTTTCCACTCCTATTCCAAGCATCCTAAAAAGGAAGCTAAAATTAAATTGGCGTTTTTGGTGATTAGCAAGTGTTACTGAACCTGCAAAAAGAACCTGCAATTTAATCTTGGCGAACATCTTCACATCCCAAGAAGTCTGTTTTTCGCTTTCCTTTCTTAGCTGTGTAGTTATTTGCATCTGACTTCCTCCTAGGTTTGCCTTTTTTCATTTAGAGAGATACCGAGTTTACATGTTTAAAAATGCTCACAGAGGCTAATCGTGTTCTTTTTCGTCTGCAAAAATCTTATTATACTGACGACTGAATGGTTGGGCTAGTACCTGTGTCTGGTGATGTCTTGGAAGACAAGATTGTATTATCCAGCGCTGGTTTATACTGAGTATCGTTAAAAAAACTCACATTATTTTTCCTCACCTTTTTATTTTCCTCTGAGATCTGCTGTGTTTCTGAAGAGGTGTATGTGTTGGTGCTAGAAGACTGCATGGCAATGAGATCTGTCACACAAGCGCGGGTAGTTTCTCACACTTGGTGGAATCATTTTGATTAAATTATTTACCTTCTGACTTAAAATCTATCCTACTGTTYGTGGCTGTTATGATTTCTGTTGGTCTCATCTCGCTCTGTGCAAGCCGTGACAGGTTTCCGTGCTGCAGGAGGTTACGTGGGGTAGCTGGTCCCTGATGAGCTCTTGGCTCTCGTTCTTCTGATCGCTGGACCGGCCGTCTGGCTGACGGAAGCACCTGGCGAGAGCTGCTCATCACCAGCCTCCCCTGGCAAGAGAATTGCAAGGTGTGCTGCTCAGAAAAGCGCCTGTCCTAAAACTCACACTTATCCCGAGTACAGAATAAAAAATGTGTGGTTAGACTATTAAAACCACTGCCTCATGATTTCTGAGGAATTCATTTCCAGATCCGCTCCCTCYGCTCTAAGCAGTGATTGTCACCATGCCCTATTCCTGAGAAAAAGGATAGGCGGCTGCCCTAAATCACATCGGAAATATTTAAACARTTTCGCTCAGTGAGGGAATATCGGCAGTTCTGATTTGTCTTGTTTTAGCCAAGAAGCTGTGGGAGCGTGAGTCATCCTGTAATCAAAATAATGCAACTCAATATGAGGTGCTTGATACTGATTCTCCTGGCATTGCGTTGCTGTTGCTGCACAGGATCAAACCAGGGAGATCTACCACTGCCATGCTGAGCTTTGCCAGAGGGATGCGTTAAAGGCCGAGGACTGGCTTTCAGATGTCRGATCCATGATCTGGCCATTGGTGCCTGGGTTCTGCCCAGGGGCAGAGGCACCCTTCATAGCTGCCTCTGAAGTGGACTGTACAGGTAATCCCTGAAGGTGTTTGGTATTAGTTTTATGGTTATTGCACGCTTTAAATCAGTGTTCCTATCAGGATACATTTCGGACCCCTCAGTTTACAGACCACTGTCTCTGTAGAGCCCCAACAGATCCTTCCTTGATACTACTGATGCCTACTTAGAGCCGGAGGACAGCACTGGCTGGACTTTTTGTCTTTTAAGGTCTGGGGATGGGGTTAAGACGAGACGGGGGTAACTCCTCTGTCCCAGCAGGAGGTACAGGAGACCATTTTTTGCTTTCTCATCCTCTCAGTTATGTCCTGTATTCCTCCCTTCCCATTATGTGCCCCCAGGCTTGAGACCCGATGAGCTAAGGAAATAGGAAGCATTGGCAGAAACTTAAAACGTTGCTTATCTCTGGATGTGGAAGCTTAGTGCTTCATGCTGGACTTGGTGGCCCCCGGTGCCCTCAGCGCTCCTCCTCGAGCTCAGCTCCTTGAGCTAGTGCTCTGAAGGGTTCTTTATTAACATGGCAATAGCCTAACAGTGGTTAGAAACCTGGCTTTGGATGTTGGAAATTCAGGGTTTATTTTCCCTTCTGTCCATGGAATTCAAAGCAGTGTTTCCTAAGAGTAACCCAGTGGCCAGAGCACACACTGAGGCTGCTCACTTTCCATTTCGGCATATGCCATGCGAGTCTATGGAAAAAAATCTACAATCCCCTGGGGCAGGAACAGGAAGCCCTAAATAGTAGCAGTATTTTAGCTGTGGAGCCTGAGCCAGCATTGACTCCGGTATACAAGGAGTGTCTCTTCCTGTAGGTCTTCGATCTAACCCATGCCTATGGGGTTGAAAACCTTGTGGGACGTGGACAGAGCTTTGCCCGTTTATTGGATTTGCTGGGATTTGCCTGCTTTGGCTCAGATATGAGTTTGGCATAGAGCTGGTTGGCTCTCTCGATGTTGGAACAGTTCTGATGATGTGCAGGAGGCTTTTCGGTGCCTTGTGATCTTGTGGATAAATCCACATTTCCCTGTTTTCTTCTTCAGGACTGGGCAACATGCCAGGATGCCAAGTTTCCAGATTCAGTCAGATTTACACAGCAAAAGGGGGCAGCAMAGAAGAGGTTAGATTTTTTTATTGAAGAGAAAAGTAACATTTTCCCTTTCATTGTATCCCAAGATTTGACGGTGTTGGGTCAAAGAGAAAGTTTTCACTTCCTTTGATCTCCTTACAAGGAGGGAGTAACTTTCATGCCTATCTTAGTGACAGGGAGAGGAGAAACATGAAATGCAGAGTGACCTGGATTTCCAGAAGTCATCAGAGGTTGAAAATGGTCACCACCTCGAAGAAATGGATTTCTAGGTAACAAACAGGATTGAATGTTAGAAAGTGTGCATCTTAGAGAGCTGACAAACTGGAGATTTACCATATTTAGTCAATGTCCTTGTCTCATTTCTGGTGTTTCAACATTGGCAAAACATACAGATATATATAGAGAAACTGTGTTGATTTCTGGTAGTACTGATTATATCCCCCAAATTCTGAGGAAAATAGGTATAATTATTGCTTTGAGAATCCTGTAATTGAAGGAAAGTAGTAGTTTAGCAGATGTTTGACCATAAAGTATCAAAGAATTCTTATTTTTTGCATGTTTTTTAAAATGCACTTTTTTTTTCCTGATGGGTGACCGTGCCCTTTCATTTTAAAGAAATACTGACAAGTAGAACCAACCCCAGAATGAAGCCTGCCTGAAATGTCTCCTTGAAAAAGGAGCAGTCTCTGGTTTCTATGTACTGTTTGTTGCAGCGAAACTGAAATTATATAAATATGAAGATGATGTATTGGCAGACTTTCTCCTAGTTTTTGTGTTCGAGTCGTGGGTTTTTTTATTTAACTATCAACAACATTTGGTCCAGTCTTGCTCTTATAGAAGGTGGTGGGAGTTTTGCCACTTAGATAATATGAAAATAGTTCCAGCCTGTTATTTATAAAATGGAGATAATATGTGTCTCGAAGCTGTTGAAGGCATGTGCTGTTGCCGTAGGCCTACAGTCTTTTTAAGCCAGGGATGCTGCTGAAAGAAGTGGTCTGGCCCCAGTCCTGGCTGATATATTTTTCCCCAGTGTTGACCCTCCTTTTTTGTTTCTCCGTGGTGAAGTGGATTAGGGAATTCATCTAGGTGAATGAAAGGCCAACAAAAAAGTTAATTTTAATGTGTATCAGAGGAACTACCCTTGAGTTGCCAGCATCTTGGATGACCACTGACCTACTGGGAGAGGAGATCCTTCTGGAGGGACTTGGGTACTCTCTTTGACGAGGGATTCAGTGCTGAGAACAGGGATTGGAGAGAGTCGTAGGCATGAGAGCACAGTGCACGGCAAAACCCTCCTCCTGTCTTCACTGGATCCTTCTTTTTCTATGTGTGAGGAGCTATTGCTTCATGTCTTGAGACCATAAGCCTCGATATTGGGTGCCTGGGTTGTTTATGATTACTTAGAGCAGTGCTGCTTGCAGTATGATAATTATGCTACTGTTTTTCTTGGAATGTAAAAGATGATGTCCATGAAGGACCTCAGACGCTGTGGTGTTCAGTGGCCCAGTGTCTGGGCCAAAAGTTAGTTCAGTGGCATTTCAAAGATCTAGAGAGTAGGAATAGCTGTGTGGCTTTGAGATGGACACGCTGTCTGGGAAGGACATGGATTCCAGTCGCTGCTTTAATGAATGTTCACTTGAACTGTACAGACTGGCAAAGGCAAAAAATTGAATTTTCAGGTCTTGGCCCTTTTCAGTGTCACTGAGTTGAGGGTGGTTACCTCAAGGATGGTAAGCCCAGGCTGAAGCTCCTGCCTCACACTAACGGAGGCAGGATTTGAAAATGATTTTCTGCATGCGTGGGGAATGCATGCGCAGCTGGGTGGCACTGCCACCTCCCCAACTCCCAAGGGACAGCCTGCAGCGACTGGCATCTTGACTGGCTAAGGAGGGAATGGTTGCCCTTGGTACTTCCTGCCTTGGGCACCTGTGCACTCCAAAACTGGCTCTTCTGGATCCCGTTCTTGGGTACCTGATTCTTACCAGACATTGGATAGCAAGCCTGTGTCCCGTGCAGGGCTGCTTCTGGGAGAACCAGACCCGTTGCCCTGCTCTTTTGGCATCCAAGGCTTTGTGCTTTGTGCTCGGGGTCAAGTCCAACCCCCTTGCTGCTAGGATTTACTGCTGCACAGTAAGCTACACGTTTTTGAAACCAAATCGTTCTCATGAGATCCAGTACTTGCTGGAAATTGTAAGTCATATTTGTCAAAAATGTAACTATTATATCGTGTTTATTTTTCTCTGTGTTCTTCTTAAAGAATAGAGTAATACGTTTAGCCTCTGTGCTATGCATCAGAGCTGAATAGCCTCATATCCTTTTGGATAACTCTGCTATGCAATTTTAGTCTCATGAAGTAATTCTCTTTGCTGTTCCACAGAGTAGGTGAGGCCACATTTTCCAGAAGAATATTCAGATTTTACAAAATCTTTCTTCCTGATAAAAGCCCTCTTCTTCATTTCACAGTTCCCCTAAAATATTTAACCTTTTCTTCATATTATAATTCTTATATCAATACATATTGATATGTGTTGATAGAGCAGATGTGTTTCTAGGTGTTAAAGTATTTTAAATTTTCAGTACATGCTAATAATTTTTGAGGGAGAAAAAAAAAAGTGATGATACGAATCTTCCATTTGCTTCAGCCTGTCACCAAACCTTAATTTGATGAGTTCATTATGGACCCAGAATTTGGGTTTGTTTTTCTGAAAATCTTGTTGAATTATGTGGGGCGTTGGGGGAAAGCTGAACTAATTCCTGGAGAGAGCTGAAAAGCAACAGGTTTTAAAAAGAGGTAAGATAGAAGTTGAAGGGAAAAATGTTTTCTGGGCTGATTTTAGAGGATACTGAACCTAAATAGGAAATAATGCCAGCTCCCTAATTGTACTTAGCTTTCAAGAATATATTTGCCTTCTCCCTCCGCTGCCCAAAACCTTCTTTTCTTCGACCTGTCTCAACAACTAGCTTTCTTCCCTGTCTCCAGAAATATATATCTACTTTTTCCCTATTGCATGCTTCATCTTACATTCTCATCCAGGAGTATTGATCCTGGCACATGCTCCGGTTCCATGCAGGGTGATGTGGCATCCGGGGTCCAACACTGCCATTTCAGAGGAGAGCTGCAGATCCCAGCTGCTACATTATAACTTCGTATGTGCAGCTCTTTCCCCTGACCCATGCAGCAAAGTTTCTAGGTTCTCCGTAGCTCTGAGGAAAGCTACTTTGCAAATAGGCACAAGACAGTGCATGTGGGCCATTTCCGAAAGAAGTAGAGGCATGGTACTTTTATCCTGGGGAAATGGTCAAGTCTGAAGGACAACTGGATTAGCCAGGGTAAGATCAGAAAAACTTGGGGCTACCACCTGCATGTGCTTGGGGTCAGCATGGCATACCTTGATGTGGCAGCTGCCAGGCTAAATTAGCTTTGTGGGAGAGCTGAGGTGGAGATGGAGAAATCTGAGAAGTGGCAGCCATCCAGTAGACAAGAAACGAGGGAATCAACGTGGTCCGATGTTGCTGATCTGCGAGGCAGGGCTGCGATTACCAGGTAGGCTTCATGCACTGCTCTCGTGGTGTGTTGCTGCTCCTACTCTTTCTTTATMTTCTTCCTACCATGAAGAAGTGTCTTGATTTCCTGGTCCTGGTGTCTTGATGCCTGGTTCTGATGAATGGGGAGGTAGCACTCTGTCTCTTGCTCTCATGACTGCAGAGGGCAGGATGTGTTTCAGATATGTTCTTCCCCAGTTTCAAAATCTCCACCAGTACCGGAACAGTTAGATGTATTGTTGACTTCTTTTGTGTTGATATTTCAGACAGTATTTTATGCTTAGGATGCAAGAATTTTAAATATACAACACACACGGGGAAGTTYAGTGGAGACTTAGTTAATGTAGTTTCCAGCTTTGTTGTGTCTAGGCCTAAAAATACCATATTTTAATTGTTTTAAGCAAAAATTGCCTTGCCCATCAGATTATTTGTTTGACAGTTGCAGCTTCAGTGCATGTGGATCAGCAGCATTGCTGTTCCATAGTGTGATTTGTAAGAGAAATCGTAATTCTTATGTTAACACAGTGTGAAGTAAATGAAGTTTGGAAGGTACTGTGCTGGTGAGTTGTTCACTTGCTGTTATTGAAAAAAATTATTGTCAAATTAATGATGGCTGCATTTGGTTTTGTAACTAGGTCTCCAAGGGACTGTTGTCAACTGGATGACAAAAATGAGACTGGGGGCGGGGGAAAGAGAGTAAGGCCATCATTGAGTAATCAGGAGATTAATATCCAGTAAAATTAAACAGTACGCAAATGATATTTCTTTCTGGCTTTGCTAAATTCTTCTTTTAATACAACATTTGATTGTAACTAACTAGGTTGAATTTCTGTGTTTTTATGAGCTGCGTGTTTCTAGGATAGTAATAAATAAAAACCAATAGAGA
Source organism: Oceanodroma leucorhoa (assembly GCA_030449065.1). Taxonomy (NCBI): domain Eukaryota; kingdom Metazoa; phylum Chordata; class Aves; order Procellariiformes; genus Oceanodroma; species Oceanodroma leucorhoa. The sequence continues at coordinate 13,318,858 of JASVER010000004.1, read as the reverse complement.
CTGGGTTCCCCAGTCCCAGGAATTCCTAATACTCGATATGGTAAAGTCTTGCCATGTCTTGCCCTGGTGTGGCCAAGAGCAGCAACAATATTCTGTATGAAGTTTCCTCGATGTTTTGATAGAGATTCATCAGTTTTTAGAATCTGATAATAGGGTGGATTTTCCTTTTTTTTCTTACTCTTCTCTAAAACCTGTTACTAACACAGACAGATGCATAGCTCTAGATACTAAAATGGCTTAAATGTTCGCTGCATTTAATCTTGGGGAGAATGAGTTATCTTGTGGGGAATTCCTTTTGAACTAATCTACTTCTGGCATGATTGCTGGCAGGTAAGCAGGTGTTAGGAGGTGACTCTCCAGACAGAATTGTTCATGTCAAGAATCAGATTTTTGATGTATGGCAGTGTTGCAGACAGCTGATTTACAGGTGCTTATATGTGTATATATATATATATATATATATATTTATACACACACACACACACACACGTATATATAAAAATATATATAAAATTGGACAGAATAGCTGTAATCAGTCTTGCTTTCATCCTACCTTTGACAGATTTTAGACTCTGCTAATGCATACCATGCCATTTATTTCAACTGGCAGTGTGAGCATCAAAGTTGTGGCATATCCAAGTGTTCAGGTAGAAATGTACATTTCTGTGTACAGAGGACTTTGTAATATATAATTTTGTTGGTAATGGAAAGTTGCCTGCTTGTTCCCACCATTAACACCCTTCCTGTACCTTAATTCTTAGAAATGACAGGTACATTTAGAAATGACAGTACAATTTACTGTTTAATATGAGACATAGATTCTTTTGCTCACTGGCCCAACGCAACAATATGTATAATGTTTCACATAGTGAGAACAAATAAATCATTTTCAGCTTCATGTAGTCAGCCAAGTTTATCCTGTTCATAATTCTGTCTTCTACACTTCATGCTCTTTACTTAGCTGATTYCCCAAATGCTCTGTATTCATCTCTTGGACTGCGTGGGTTATAATCTTTATATCTTGCTTAAGTAAGCAGGCAATCCGGCTCCCTCCTTATGTGGGTTTTCTAAAGACTTCTGTTCAATAATGCACAGCCAAGCTCTGGATCAGATAATGATAAGAGTAAGAAAGAGATAGAACTGTTTTCGACACGGGAAGCAGAGCCATGAGGCGCTGAATTGGTAGGAGATGMTAGGGGTAGAGGTCAGTTAATTTGCTTAAAGGCTCAGTAAGGTGAGGCATTTCCCATTTTGAAAAGGAATAACTCATTCCCCTTGAACTGATAAACTGTTGGGGTTTTTGTTTCATATCTCCCTTTGCACAGGAGGTCTTAGGGTAGTTTGTGTATGTGTGTCCACATATTTGTTTAAGATAACCATTGCTCCTGTYGCTTCAATAGATGAGACTGAAATGGGACTAAAATGCAAATGAGATGTTCAATTAGTCAGAAGTTACCCAAGAATGAAGTTTTATTTTGCTACAGAAAGCACTGTGATTAATGCTTTATGTATACCGTGCTGCCATTAAATTAAACTTACACAGAGAACCTTTGTTTTGTTTTGTCAAAGGATAGCTTTATTTAGCTTCTTTGGGAACATTCAAAAGTAGAGACACTGGGCTGGAGCTTGCAGCTCTGTGTTTTCCTTAGCTTTAATTTCCACAAAGCGCACTGTTCAAACTCCTGATGCCTGTCATCTGGGGAGGGCCATAAACGTACTTCTCCATGATATTTCTTAGGGATTATAGATAGTTGCTAGCTGTCTGTAGCATTTTTTAAAAATCGTCCAGAGTTGGTGTTTGTTCATTAATGCAGTAAAGTAATGCCATGAAGAGTTACACTCCTCGCTTCCCTTGACAAACAGGCACTAATACAACACGTGCCCTTCCAGTGCCTGCTGTATGATCCAAGTGGAGCATTGGGGAGAGCTAATATGAAGTATGGATTGCAGTATCAACCTGCTGAGACCATGACTTGTGGAAAATGAAATTTTGCAGATACCTGGCTTTATTTCCAGTGGCACGGTTCCATACCCAGAATCATCCTGTCACTGGGATGCTCCTTAGGTAGGCAGCTGAACCTGCAGTTCATTAGAAGCAGCTGGAGTCTGTTAGCATGCTCACCTACCTGCCAACAACTAGTAAAATTTGAAGGTGATTCTCTGGTTTGGCTCTCTGTGCCTCTTTCTGTAAAGCTAAGAATCTGAATAGTTATTCAGTTAAAATTTTTACACCTCTCACACTACATTAGTTCTGTAGCTAAAACTCATGGGCTTTTGCTGTAGCAGTAGATGTCTCTTGCCCTCTTAGTGGTGCACTCTTAAGAAACCGCACTTTTTTGTTTTGGTACTTTTTTTTTAAGGTTTTGAAGTATACTATAGTTTGATCTTAAAGAAGCCATGAGCTTGTACATGGCTTCACCAAACACTGGTACTGGGAGAGATGATCTTCCTATTTTTCTGTCAGTTCTTCTCATGTATTGCAGTCTCAAATATAAGCCTTTGAAATCTTTTCCAAATAATTCTTATACCACAAAAAAAAAAAAAAAAGAAGAAGAAAGAGGACTTTCAAGGAGAAACTTTTTCTTAAAAACATGATAGGTTGACTTCTTCAGCAATTTCTTGCTAGACATTTGTTATTAGTTTTAGTTTTCACTGACATATTTTGTGTCTTTTAGGTGAAATATACAACACTAAAATTTCAGGTGTCCGTTAATTCTTCTATATTTAGAAGAAAAGTACCAGCCCATGTTGTTAAGCGGTTTCTACTTGTCTCTGTAACCCATCAACAAAATTGGATTTTAAGCATAGTGGTCATTATTTCATAAATGCTGTGAATACATAATCAATTAATGTTCTATAAAGTCAGGAGGATTCTCTGGCTTTGGGAAAAAATCCTTATCTATAAAATCCTTTGTTTTTTCAAGTAAGATAATACAGTAATTTAAAACTATTCCAACGTTTAAAAACAAAGAGCTGGGTGGTATCTAACTTACCATGAGTGAATAGTTCTGCAGAGGTACCTGCCTGTGTTCTCTGTATCATAACTAGGAAAAGTGGGTTCCTTAGAAAATTCCCAGAAGGAGATCCAGTAGAACTGTGTTATTCTCCTGAATTAAATATGGAGATTTTTTTTTATTTATAAGCATACTTCAAAATTTGTTGAAATTGTAGAGCTTTAATTTAATTTCATTTGTGGATTAAATAATTTTATAAGTGTTTCAGTCTAAAAATATGTGCTTCCAGTTGTCTTATGTTAAGCTAAGTTGTTTAGCAACATATCAAAACAATTCTATGAAAAGATTACTATCTTTTTTTATTAATCCCATAGGCAGCTTTTGCAAATGTTTTTGTACTATAAATGATTGCAGTGAGGCGATAAAACACATGCAGAGAACAGAATTCCCCCCGYGTATCCTTCTTGCCCTTCAAGTTATATTTTAATACCAGCCTGATAGCATAGTTTACAGAACTGTTGTGTACTTGGTTCAGGGTGCTATTGCAGTTATTTACTACCAATCTCTGATGAAGCATTTCACGTAGTCTTCCTTTTCCAGTAAGAAGTTAAATCTGATTTCTTGTGTTCTGCACAGCCCATGCTTTTGTGTCTATTAAAACTGGCTGTAGGAGAGTTGTAGGAAAGCAATGTTAAAGCCACTGTAATACTTTCTTTCAGGAATTACGGCGGAAGTAATAGTGGTAGCCTCTTTTGATGAACTGCACAAAAGAGCTCAGGAGGCCAAGGGGAAGATTGTTGTCTACAACGAACCTTTCATCAATTACGGCGAAACTGTGCGATACAGATCTCGGGGAGCAGTGGAAGCTGCTAAAGTTGGAGCAGTGGCATCCCTCATTAGATCCATTGCTTCTTTTTCTATTTATAGGTAAGGATTTTTCTCTTTTCTCCCTGTGACTCACATTTCAGCCTTTAGTTCACATGTCATTTCTGGGCAGGCATTTTTGTTCTCTATGACTTAAATGTTGCCAGTTACGAGTGGGTGTTCGGTTTTGAAACTATTGTTTGCACAATAGTTCTTTTCCCCTGTGCTTTGTCATTCTTTCAAAATGTTTTCATTTTTTGTTACTGATCCAAATTTTGTATGATATTTGTTTTAAAGAACTTCCTGCATTCTCAAGGCTACCATAAATATTCTGAGATCAACCAAAATCAAATGTCTCTGGTGACAACATGTACCACACTGTCAGTGATGATACGAACTGGTCATTCTATATTTTTGACTAGAATGTAAGTGTACAGTTTTTATTGTATTTGTCAATGCAATAGCCTTCCTAGCATGAGGCTGACTTGTACTAGATGAAGGAGTAGTCTGCTTTGAACATAATTATTTTGAACACTTTAGCAGTCAGGTTTGTAATTCTCACTCTGCTTTTTAAGTAAGGTAGTTTGAAATCATGATTTCTTAAATTAAGTGTTTTTAGATGTCTTGCTCCGTTACTTATTATATATAGTTTTATATTTCTGAAATGAGCATTTTTAGTTTTCTGTGAGGTGCTGTATTTTGTAATATCGTTCTCTTTTTGGACAATATATGTTCAGAGCAGTACAGGCCATTTATTCCTCCCCCTAGTTGCCTAGTGACAGAGAAGTCATCAGCAGTAGCTAACCTGACCCTGAATGTCTGCCACATCATAAACTGGAATCACGTTCTGTTTGGATAATGTCATGGTTTCTTTTTGATCTGTGTGCCTAGGTTTTCCTTCTACAGAAGTCCAGGCTGGGAAGTGGGAAGGGGTGGTATGGCTTTGGGTCTTGCTTGAAGCTAAGACTGGGAAGTGCCTGGGACAGGGACTTGGAAGCGTGCTTGATTCTGCCATTTCAGACAAAACATAAGTGGTCACATCTCAGCAGTATGAGAAGTGTGCAAGCATCACCATTTGTGATGCTTCAAAAAATTTGAGAAATGCTGGCTAACTGTATTGGATCTTGTGCAGAGGACAGCTCTGCTGCCAGTGTAGTTGCTTGATAGCATTTTTATATGCTCCATATTCTCCTAAAACAGCCAACATTACCTGTTTAAAATGCTTTCTCAAAAGTAAAGTACTTTGAATTCAGATAGTATCCAAACTGTACTGGTGTATTTCTTGATGCCCAACAAATGTAGCAATGTTTACGATATATTTTTTAATACCAGTAATTTTCTAATAAATTTAATAATGAACAGAGAGTAGAATATGTTTCAAAAGCAGTTTTATGGAAAATGATATGTTTTCAAAATAGTCATATTTGGTATCATCAAAGAATATTGCAATCTATAATCTGTTATTATCTGAAAACTAGAAGATGATCTCAACACTGATCTATCCAGTCCTTAGTTCTGGTGCCCTGCAGAGGTGTTCATTTGAAAGAGATTCGTTGTGTCTTCTGTTTGCCAGACTATTTTTGGAAGTGCATTTTAACATGTAATGGAAAATTCAGAGATGAGGAACAGAGGTGRAGATTGAAGGGTAGTAAAGCCTGTTTATTAGGTCTGGGTTCTGGCATTACAGCTATTTCAGAACTGAATGAAAAGAGAGGAGAAACAGGTGCCAAATGCATGTTTGTTTAAAAGTATTGAATCCTTAATCGAGGCTGGGAGCCGAGGTGTCATTCCCAAAAGCAATTTCAAATTTAGATGCTGCCAGGAAGCATTTTTTCATGAAATGTACTTTCTGTCCTTTCTTCATTTACCTTCACTTAGGGTTTTTTTGGGTGAGGAAAGGATTGGTTAATCTATTTTTTCCTATATTAAGGAGTTATTCAGGTCCAGTCCGTCATTTCTGCCACTGCACAATGCCTAGATCTGTCTGTCTTGTTTCTAACAGAAAATAGGTATTGCTGTAGGCAGGATGGATTTTCTTATCTCCACGCCTTCTCCTGTGTTTTCTCTTAATCACCATCTGTGTGTCTCCTTGTCTGTCCTACCGATGTGCTGTGCTGGATGGACTGTGTGCTGGATGTGGTGGTTTTTGTCAGTCAGTGTCTGGGGCACTGTGTGCTCAAGTCGCTTGCCTTTTTGATTGACTGATGGGAAATACTGCATTGCTGCAGGGAGTAGCATGTTAGAAGGGTGAGAGTTGAAAGGTAGAAAGCCGATAAAAGACTTCTAAGTGTTGTGAAAGAAAGTCTTGCATTCTTGCAATCTGTATACTGCTGCTTTGTTGACCAGAACCTTTACTTCTTGGGCTTGTGTGTTTACACGTGCACCTATAATATGAATAACTGCTAATGGGATTGTGGCAGTTCTTCAAAACATCCTGGAAACATCTTAGAAGAAAGTATCCTCCTTCTGATAGCACTATCCCACTTTCCTCAGGTGAATGAAGGGCAGAACTTCACAATTTTCCCTAAACTATATCAGCTGTGGTGTGTTGGTTCTTTGTTTTTTGTTTTGTTTTGTTTTTTAAAGATTTCAACCCCTTTTGGACAGGGGGTCTTACTGTTATTTGCTTACTCTATTTGCAACGAATTAAGCTGGCTGCAACAATGGAAGCCACTTTGTGGTGTGATTTCTAGGTGATCTTGCAATGTGAATAATAACGATAGGTTAAAACTAGGTACTTTCTAGTAGATTAACATTTTAGGCTTATTAGGGCTGATTATTAAAGCTTACTGACAAGACAGAATTGGTAGAATCACAGCATGAATTAAATCAGTGTTCTCTTGCTGGCAGCTTGGTGGCTGTTCCTTGTTCCAGAGATTGCAAGTGGCTGCCACGTTGTCAAGGGCAAAAAGTGCGAAGGGAACCTTTGAGCAGGGATTATGTGGGCAGCTTATTTTTCTTTAAGGTATGGTAGTGTAGCTATGGAGTGAATGAAACCGCTTGGGGACTCAGGTATCCCAACGCTGAATGAGAGCAAGAAGGGATGAACTTGAATATACTCAGGAACACTCATTGCTGTGTTTATATTATGGCTCATGCCAACTCATTGGTGACAGTGAAGGACTTGAAGGATTTGTTGCTGAGTTTCAAGGAGTGGATTCATTTATTTAGGACAGGAGTGGTAAGTGAATAGGAGATAAAATTAGCAACAGCATCTCCCTTGGCCTATGAAGAGATGATAGTAGTTACATGGTCGGTATTACCATGTTGCGTGGAAGTTGTGTCTCGTGGCATTGTCCCCATGTTGTGTTAGTGTCAAATAATTCTCTTGCTACTTTATAGGTATCATGTAAGAGTGGGTCTTGTTACTTAGGAGAAAGTCACTGTAACAGGTAGGTAATTTTCACTGCCCTACCCCCAAACTGTGTGTTTATGACAGCCTTTTTCCCAGTAACAATTTCCTGAAGCACTGACAATTTGGTGGTGAAAACATTTAAACATGGATATTAGGAAGTAAGAATAACAACTATTTTTAATGAACCTTCTCAAATAACACATATTATTGTAATCAGTCAACAGTATCCATAGTATTTGGCTTTTTGGAGAAACCTGGATATTGACTTTTTTTGCTTTAATAGCTTGGCTATGCTGTGATTAATGGTCTTGTACAAGTTAAAGTAATACATAAGTTTACTGTTGTGTACAATAAACTGATGAGTATTTCCCAGTTTGTGGTGTATGTTTTTACAGCAGAAATACCCAATTTACAAGGCGTGGTTAAAAACGTGGCTGTAATAAGCTAGCCATAAGTCTGTTTTTTTGCTTCCTAGCTGTACATTTTTAGAAGATTTTATAGATAAAAGCTATCCTTTAGCTWCTGAAATGGTCCAGTATTTATCCTGTGGTGAATGTACTCTTACGAATCTAAAACTGTAAGTAAATCCTCTGTTCCTCAAGAACCACAGATTAGATAAAGTAGTAACACTGTGTCTTGTAGTAATAACCCCTTTAAGGGCTCTAGAAAGAAGCAAAATTGAATGTTTTTCGAGAACTCAAAAAGAAAGTTCCCAAGAATTCTCAGAGATAAATGCCAAGAGCCCAGTTATTATTTTTTTAAATGCTGCAGAACAATCTCTCCAATATATAAGAAATCCAACAGGGAATATATTACAAGACCAAAATAGACCAAGTAGTACTTTGACACAGTCTGGAGACTGTTAACAAGGACACATACTTGGTYAAGTTCTTCTCTTTTTGGGCTGAATTCAGCATCTTATACTTATCTGAAATAAGTAATTTCCTTCACCTTCTCTCCCCTTCTTCAGGCTACAGGTGGCCAAGACACAATGTCTGCTTGTGAAGCTCTAGTAACTCTAATCAAAAGCTGTGTCTGGATGAAAGCTGAATTCATGAGTGGCACGGTGCAACTCAAGATTTATGGCAGAGGTTGCATGGAGAGCCTGAGTGGATGCATGTGACACAATTAAGTGCAGGCGTGCCAGGGCTGGAATATCATTTCATGGAACGTATGTGAATTTCAAAACTGTTGCTTTTCTTTTGTCTTTATTTCCCCTTTTTGTAACCTCACTTGGTTTATTTTCTTCTACCGTGTGTAGTAATGTATACCTTTTTGTAGATACACTGTACTCTCCAAGTGCATTTCCTTTTCCTCTCCTGTTTTTCCTTTTATTCTGCACTGCTCTGTAAACAATTCATTCCCTTCTGAGTCTCGCTGGCAATGTATGTGAGTTAATGTCATTTTTCAGCTCTCAGGTGCTAGCACAGTGACTTCTTACCACATCACCTCTTCCTAAGGCTTGGTYTGCTGCCTTTGGTTCCAGATGTGAGACTTGCTTGCTAAGGAGAGCCTCCTCCTTTCCCTAAAACTCCATGTCTAATAAACAGACATGTCAAGGAAGGTAAGGGCTTACTCACATCAGTAGTGGCAGGCACACTCAACTTCTGCTTGTTCTGCCAAGTTTTCTGAAATCTGGGATGGTACAGTAGTTTTGGTAGGATTTCTTCTGCTTTTACTTGTTTTTTTATAGGAAAGAGATGCATCTGGCCTTTAAAACTGATGTTTTATCTTTGAAATAMTGTATCCTCTGGTTGTGTCATGTTTCCCTCCTGTTCTGCCCCTCCTTCCACAATGAATGCCAGTATACCTATTTTTYTGCTACCGTCTTAGGAGTCTGTCTTCCTATGACCCGTTCTGCAGTGCTGTGTCTGTGTGGGATTGTATTTCAGCTGGTAAACACTGGCTAAGACTTATGTGTGAGCATGAGTGCAGTTCTTTGTTAATATGGAACTTAACATGACCTGAGCCCATTCTAGTCATGAGCTCTAGGTCAGGTCCTGAGCCTCTCTATCACTCCGTGTGCATGTGGTCTAGCTAAGCAGACCTGTATTCCCTTCTATGTATCATAGCCTGGGACTCAAGCGACAGGTCACTTTGCCCTAGAAAGCTGCCCATGTTGCTCATTAAATGGCCTGGACCACCAGCTGTTATTTTCAGCCAAAAAATCTTGACCTGTGTGTAAATTTCTAAAACTTAACTGACATCCTAGATAATTTCAGGAGCTTTTCAGCTAACTGCTTCATTTTTACTGTCTTCTTTCATTTCGGTTATTTAATAAACAAAGCAATTGCTGTGATCAAGCGAGCCTATGGTAGCACAAACTAGGAGTTAGGTTACTTTTTCTTCAGTAACAATCTGTTGTAGGGTGGGACTGGTCATCCAGATTGCTGCTCAACTTAAAAAATTAGCTTTCCTCAGGCATTTGAGTTTAAGTAAGATGGTTTGCTGCCTCTGGCAACTGTTGAAAGGAAAAGAATAAAATTGGTGTATATGTACAAAATGAAGTAGAAGTTTTGTATAATTAGTTTTTGTAAGTTTTCGCTTCACTTCCCTCTGTTCCCCCAACACCCATATGCACCTTTTTCTGATCTGCCTATAGCACCCTGGTAACTATGTGATTTTCTGGGCTGCTGAAGCTGTGCAGCCTCAGTGGCGTATCTGGCCACCTTCAGGGGCCAGCCTGGCTGATGCTCGCAGGATGCGTAGCTGGAGAGAAGCCGACACGTAACATCTCCGGCCGTGTGTACAGGCTTAGTGTGCGTGAGCTGCYGGTGCCCAGGGTGCATCTGAATTTTGGTCCCCCTCTCCAAGTGCTGTGTCAGTTCAGGAATTTGTGGTTACTCTGGCTTTTGGCCTGTTAGTGCATGTGGTATGTGAGTTAATTTTCTGCAGTTCTGTTCAGTCTTCTCAATTTTTTCTTGGCTTCTAATTAAGGTAGCCTTAGGCTCTCAAGTCTGCAGGGGTGGGTTGTATTTTAGTCCATCTGTAAACCTGCTTCCTTGTTTTTTGGTTAATGAAATAATCTTGTGTCTTGTTTAGGGATTAGGAAAAATACTTTACTGGTTGTCCAAACTTTTTCCTCTTCTAATTGCAAATCATTTTTACATCTTTCAAAACAAAAATCCTTGTGTTGCAATTGAGTTTTTCCATCTGATGATATAATTAAAGTAAAAATCACTTTTCTTTAAAGATAAAGCTGCAATTAAAGATTTAGGTGCAACAGCTGCGATGAGACTGAGCATGTGTTAGCGGTTGGGCCGTGCTAGGTGCACTTACTGAGCACATCTTCTGGTTTATTTTCATCAGAAAGGAATCTAGCACTTGTGCTCAGAGACTGCTTGGTGATTGGGCAGCCAAGGATTTTGGGAGGTTCACTTCAAAAGCTCATTCTTTATTCAAACTAAAAGGGTAATATGGACATACCATGTGAGATCTTTAAGAAAGTCAAATCATCAGTATAATGATTTAAACTGCTTATGGCGTAATTTCTGTTGTAGTGGCCAAAGATGTGCCCTTTCTGATACGATGATTCACTTCAGTGCGGGTTGTGGCTCTTGATTATCAAATGGCAATTGCAAGAGGGAGCACAGGGACAGAGGCAAGGATTTCTGTAAATCAGGGAAGACGAATGTAGGGATATTCACTGCATGTCAGCCAAGTAGGTCTCCTTGATGCTGATGTGTATGTAAAATCAAATGTTATTACTGAAAAGTTTTGGATAGAAATGGCTAAACCAGATTGCCTTTTTGTCAAGAAAAAGCACTGAGAAAGATCTGTTTTGAAGGAAGAAGGTTACTGGGTTAAGTTCCCAGAAATAATGTTTTTCAAAGGATGTCTGGGACACAAGACATTTCTCTGAGTGTAAAAGTAAACTGTTTCTATATTCCTTGAGTAAAAAAATACACTATATTTACCTTTTTTTCCCCGTTTCATGTGACAGTACTAAGCTGGTATCTGGAATTTTCCTTGATTGCTTGTAATGCTATGTTCTTTGGCCCTGGTGCATACTGTTATGAGCAAGGCCACCTCTCCTCCTTTCAGGGAGCTGGCTCTTGTTAGAAGCATGGAAAATAAAGAGTTTGCCTATATTATGTGTGGATCTGATGCCTTCATTTATTTACTCGAGAAACTTTCTTTGCTCATTACCATCTTCCAGTGACAGAGTACCTGTTCTTATTATTGCCTTGTTGTGGTTTTTAAGTGTTTTTTTTCCTCCCTAGCATGTGAGTTTTATGCGCATAGGGTGAAGTGGTGAATGTGTGCATTGAAGAGTTATTTCTTTCAGTGGGGAAGAGAATGCAGTTGTGGTCAAGATAGTTTAGAATTGATCGCTGAGGGAATTGGAAAACTGATGAACCCTATTCTCCCCTGCTTGATATTGTGCGTGCTCACTTCTGACACTGCAGAATTGTTATAAAAATAGTCTCCTTCTGAGCAGGCAGCATCTTCTGTCTGCTTTGCGCAGACTTGGGAAATGCGCAAGGCATAAAGGCAGCAGGAAGCTGAGTGATAACTGTAGAGATGTAACAGTAATGCTGTAGCATGACTGAAGAAATCAGGAAGCACCACTGATTATTTGTGAACACTTTTCACTTATGGGATCAGTATAGCAGCAGGAATTGTTCATGGGAAACATCTCAACAAGAGGCTGTCCTAAGGCAATATCCTGTGGCTTGGGGAAGAGTGGCTGGAAAGCTGCCCGGCAGAAAAGGACCTGGGGGTGCTGGTCGACAGCCGGCTGAACGTGAGCCGGCAGTGTGCCCAGGTGGCCAAGAAGGCCAACGGCATCCTGGCCTGGATCAGGAATAGTGTGGCCAGCAGGARTAGGGAGGTGATCGTGCCCCTGTACTCGGCACTGGTGAGGCCGCACCTCRAATACTGTGTTCAGTTTTGGGCCYCTCACTACAAGAAGGACATTGAGGTGCCGGAGCGTGTCCAGAGAAGGGCGACGAGGCTGGTGAAGGGTCTGGAGAACAGGTCTTATGAGGAGCGGCTGAGGGAGCTGGGGTTGTTTAGTCTGGAGAAGAGGAGGCTGAGGGGAGACTTTATTGCTCTCTACAACTACCTGAAAGGAGGCTGTAGAGAGGCGGGTGTTGGTCTCTTCTCCCAAGTAACAAGTGATAGGACAAGAGGAAATGGCCTCAAGTTGCGCCAGGGGAGGTTTAGATTGGATATTAGGAAAAATTTCTTCACCGAAAGGGTAGTCAGGCATTGGAACAGGCTGCCCAGGGAAGTGGTGGAGTCACCATCCCTGGAGGTGTTCAAAAAACGTGTGGATGTGGTGCTTCGGGACATGGTTTAGTGGGCATGGGTACTGGGTTGATGGTTGGACTCGATGATCTTAGAGGTCTTTTCCARCCTTAATGATTCTATAATTCTATGATTCTATTCTAAAAGGATACAGCAATATTGTCTTCTGTTCTACTAAGGGACCAGGAAACAAGGATAAAACCCTTGTTTGTGGTGTGACAAGAGGAAATAAGAGCAGACCATGTTTTATAATTCTCTGGTGAGCTCGTGGAAGATTCTAGTTATGTTTCATAGCGCTATGCATGTTGTCTTGCTGCCCTTGGAGATAGGAATTGGTGGTGTGCTGTGGGATTTATTTTCTTGGCCTGCACTTTGGGACTTTCCCTTCATGATGTCTGTATATGTTGTTGACTGACAATTCATTAATTTTTACTTTGCTTCCTATGTTCCCTGAAGGCCAACGTGCCAGACTGCATTCTGCAGTGTAATCTTTGTGCTTGCTTTTGGGCAAATCCTAGCTGTCAGCAAGAGAACTTAGATGTCCTTAGAAGAAATGGAGCCTGTGCTTTAGGAGATGATCCTATTGCACAGTGGGTTCTTGCTATATGGGCAGATATTAAGGAGTCAAATTTCAGGTAACTTCATAGTAGGGAGAAATCTGTAGATGATGTTTCTTAAATCCCAATCTCTCTTTGGCTTTTGTCAAACTTTTTGCTGCTTTTTGCTTTGAACTGTGTAACTGGTTTTTTTTCCAGTAGACAGGGCTTGATGTGACATCTGAAATCTCTGGGTAGTGGTAGGGCCATGTCATACATCTGGCATATTTGTTTTCTTACAAAGTCAGTAAAATGCTGATAAGACTAACAAGGACTTTCTCTACCTCCCCCTAGTTTGGCTACTCCTGTTCAAGAATATGTTCATGTAATTGGGAAGAGTTTCATCCATTTAGTGTCTAATAATATAAGTAGTGTCCTGTAACTGTGGTAGRTGCAGGTGAAGGGCTAGTAAAATCTTTGTCAGTAGACTCTGTTATCCAGAAAGACGCTGTGAGGATAACGGTCCTTTTGAAATCCTCGCTTCCTCACCAATAGCTTCCCAAGGCAAACCTTTATCAAAAGGCAAACCTTTTTTTTTTCTTCTCTTCTGACCCACCCACTCTCCTAACATTACTGACTCATACATTTTGTTGGTGACTAGATGGCCACCCATATCATGAATAACGTGTTAACTTTGGTCTTATTCACGTACCATGAGCACCCACTGATTAGATTTGGTAATATTCTGGAGTTAGTAAGATTTAAAGGAACAGTTTTATTCTGCCTTTGCGTTACTGGTTCATGTACATAAAGATGTTGAGCGTATAAAACTGCCAAGTCTTCCGTGTCTTGTAGGAGTTACAGCTATGCTTGCTGTGGGTTGAGCACCGGGAATGTTAGGAGTTTTCTGTGATTTCCTGTTTTGTCCTAATCAGCTCCGGCTTTCTTCAGTGCTGCCAGCCCCTTCTGAGTCTGTATAAGTTGCTGTGCCTACGAAAGCCCTGTTAGCAAGTTCGGAACCATCTGACATGATTGTAATGTCTTGATCCATCTTGTTTGCAGGTTCTGTTTTAATATTTGCACAACATTCTGTTTTAATATTTGCGCGACATTCAGTTTTCTTGATTATACTGACAAGTGTCTCACTAGTATGTGGTGACCATAAATGTAGAGGATTGAAGGAAAACCTGACAACAAAAATGCGTATGAAGATCACAGAGAGAGATCTGAGTAATACAATGCCAATGAATTATTTTCACAAGGGGTGTATTTATTTTCAGCTGCTGATAAGATCTGAGAAGTATGTGGACTGTCATTTCATTTCTCTGTAATTCTGTGTGTTTCTTCTGTGTAAATGCGGCACTGAGGACTTTATCTGGAGAGTTCATCTCCAGAGCACGTGAGCACGTGGCTCTGGATGACTGGAAGAGATTAAGTAGTACCAGAATGGTTGTGCCAGAATGGTACAGAATTGGTGTTTGGGGAATCCTAGCCTACTATGCTCCTTTTTTCATTAAAAAAAAAAAAAGAAAAAATAGACTAGAGGCTCTGTTTTTTGATGTATTCTAGGATTAACTCCATTAATTTCAAGTTACGCAGCAACTCACTTTTTGATTTTGGTCCAGGCAATGCTGAAACAGCTTGTACAGAGGTCTACTGTATAGATTCACCTGCCTTGTACAGAGGTCTACTGTATAGATTCACCTGTCTATCCAATTTTATTATTTTCATGTCTTGTAATTGGTTTTCCAGTTTGTACTTCCCACTGAGTATTGTTTCTACTTCCTGTATTACTCAAGATACTTCTTCAGAATCTATTTGGTATTGTTCTTAATCTGATGATGTTACTAAAAATCATCTACGTACTACAGAACAGTTTTGGCATGTATATATTAAAGTTTTATTTATGGAACATGTTGTATCAGCTGTAAAACATCTGAAGTATCTTTTCAAGGTTTACTGCTGATTACCAAAAGTGAACACAAGTTTATGTAGGAAATGCTAATTCCTCATTTTGTTTTGTCTTGTTTGCTTAAACATGTGAGCAAACGTGTATGGTTTGCTCCAACATATTATGATTTCTCTTTACAAGAATGCTTGCACTGTTTTTCAGGGGGTAGGGGGCCTCTCGTTTTTGTTGATTCTTCCACTTCCCACAGTCTTGCTTGTGGCTTGTCCATATGGTAGGGTATTTCTGTGTTATTTCATTAAATGTTGTCTTCACATAGGATGGCCTCACCCTGCTGTGTTAGCTCTATTATGATCTATGTCAGGCATTTAAGTATGATAAGCTAGACCTATTTGTATGATGAAACCCCTTATTTATGGCAGACAAATTTTGACTTGTGTTTTCAGGAAATCAGAGCCAATTATTCCACAGTTGTTGTTTAGAATTGTTTTCTAAATGTAGCCTGATGTTGATGGCCAACAGTAATAATGGTCTCTTCCCTGTAAAAGTAATGTCTTGTGCCTTTTAAGTGTAACCATTTCAATTACTTTAATCCTTTTCTCCGGCTTTGTTTTCCCCTTCAAATCCAATCAGTCATCTGAGCCTCTCTCTTATCGTGACCATCTTGTTGCATCAAATACTAATCCTTTGGTCTTGCCTGCAGGGTAGGGCTAAATGGTGAAAATCCTTCTCCATCTGGTTTATTAAATGAGAGGTGCCAACTCCTGTCTTTGCTCTCCCAGTGATGCCAACTTTGATTACTTGCCTGTTGTCCTCTCCTTCAGGCACCTTATACTTTGTCTCATTTTGTTTCTATATTTAGGAGAATGGTGCAAACCTAAAGCCATAACTTTCTTCTCTTCCAATGTTCCTTTTTAAATCTGACCTTTGGTTTGGTATTTATAGATCGTTCCCATATGTCATTAGCTGGGTAGGTGACTAGGGTCTGTGACTTCTGCTAAACTGCTTCACCATTACCTTGCTTTCCTAGTCACTGTCTGCAGTACTTATGCCTTGGCTGTCTAATATGAATATTGCAAATACTCTGTGAAACAGAGAGGGGTTGTCTTTGATATGTTTCTGTTCATTATTATTAAGCAGGGTTGAGCTTTGACTGCAATTCCTGGATTTTTAATCTACTGCAATCACAAAAGAAGAACATTAATTTTAAGAATAAGAAACAGAAAGGAGCCACGTAGTTTCTGATTTACTTATTTCTATTTGGATTTCATCACATTAGTTTGCTGGTGACTGTGAAGCACACAAACTATACCTCAACAAGAGACATTGGAACTATTGTACCGTTTAGCTCTGGAAAATCCAAATTGATTCTAGACATTTGTGCACAGGACAACAGAAGATACTTTTGTCAGATGAGGGAGAATAATTCTGTGAATTAACTAAAACCAGGGATTCTGAAGTTCCATTCATCAGTCTGCCTTGTGTCCCCGTGGGATCTCGAGTAGCTCATAGTAATTTCTCTCTTTCCCTGTTTGCAAGCAGCGGTAATATTTTTTTGAATGTTAATTTCGTGTAACATTTGTGCATTGTTTACTGTAAGGAAGACAACATTAAAAGTTGACTCTTCTAAACTGTGATTAGTAGATTCTGCAATAATTTGCCTGTGCCAAAAACAAGTAACAGTTGTATTGTTACATAACAGTGGGTGACTACTGCTGATAAATAATCCATTACATAACCATGGATTTTTATTATGAAATAAAATGTAGTGTGTTTGATTGTTAACTTCTGCTAGATTGAGATTTCAGGTTGACCTAACAGAGATCCGTGGGGAGGCTCTGGCAGGAGGTGAATGACAGAGAATACAGGTCGTTACCTTGGAATATTGTATTTTCAAATGTACATATTTAAAAACAATTGGTTGACTGTAGCTCAAAGGATTTGGATTTTGAGTTCAATTCAGTAACAACTCACCGTGAGAGACTTGAAGCCACTGGAAAGAGTATGAAGGAGCTGGAATTTCATAAAAGTACAAGGCTTTTTCTTAGTAACAGCTCTTTATCATAAAGAACAACATGAACTTAAGAAATCAGTTCCTGGGATTCAAATGTGATTTTGCCAAAAGTCTGAGATTTGGAAAGAGTGAGCTCACAGGTGGGAAGTAAGGGAGGTTTTAGCTGTTCTGCTATAATCTGTGTATTGCTTGCACTTTTTCAGAGAGTAGACTGCGATCCTTTTTTGAGGAGTGTCTGTGCCTTCCTTTAAGTATCTTCTCCTTGCAGTCTCCAAAGAAGGAAACAACAACTTTCAGGGCTCCTAGTTTCATGCTCTGAGAAGACTGCAATTGCTGCTGGGGGAACATGGGAGAGCCAGAAAGAATGTGAAGGGACCAGGCAGCTTGAGTACAGGCTCTGTATCTCCAGAAGGGGCGTTAGAGGGATCTACGTTTGTGCTCAAGCCCAAAGAGCTTGAGCGGGGATTCCATACTGTGCAGATGCAGCCAGCACCTGGAGTCCAGAATCCTGGGTTCATCTGAGAGACCATCCAAGGCTGTAACTCCTTGTAACTCCTGTAACTTTTTTCCCTCTTCCTTTACTTAGTTTATAATGCTGACAGTCTAGGAAAACAGAAATGATGTGCTGCGGTGTCTGAGAGAATTCTAACATTTCAGTCTTGCCAGAAATGCGATGTGAACAGGCATACCCATGAGAAAACTTTAGCAGAGCTACTTGGAATAGTAAGTGCATCTGCAATTTATGATTTTAGAAGCATAACTGTTTTTCAGTGTCTAAAATTAGGTTTCAGTCATGTAAATCTTTATATGGTACTTCTCAGTGACAATCAGTGATGGATTCCTTTAACCCTTTCCCATATAGAACAGTACCTTTTATTCCACGGATATTTCAATGTTACTTAGTGGAATGACTTAAGAGTTAGTGAAAAGATGGTAGAATCCAGGCAAGTGCGAAAAGTTGACAAGGAATTGGGGAACACCATTGTAAAGCATCAGACTTCCAGGTAATGCTTGTCCGTATAAGTTTCCTGAGAAAGGAAAGGAGAATGCCATTCGTTCCTCTGAGGGTCTCACCCATAAGGTGTCTAAATTGAAACAACTACTGTAATTGGTGATACTTTTAATACAAAATTTTAAAAAAGAACAATTTTAAATGCTTAGATCAGTGTCAGCTCATCATGCAATGTGCTTGGCTGTATATCTGTATAAAGAGAGGATGTATAGAAAGAGGATGTTGTTACTCTTAAGTCAATCTGGCTGATTAATGGGATTTCAAAGCACTCAGGTCAGTTTGGTATGCTTGGGTAACTGGTGGGTATTAGAGAAAGTATCTGTGAGGCTTGAAGGGGTGTTTAGTCCAAGTATGTTTGTGGCTGAGAAATTCTAACCACAAATACACTATTTTTCCCACCTCCACCTGAGTTTTTCAGAAGGACATTACAGGCTTAGCAGGGAGCAGAGCTCGTGAGCTGGACAGCCTTGCTGTCGGGGTTTCACAAGGATGCTCCTAGACAGGTCCATCTTCCCCACATCTTTGACAAATCACAAATTTCCAAGGAGGAAGATGTTTTATCAGCATTTTTGCAGCTAGGCCGCTCAGTAGTTTCATAGCCCTGTCAGCAAGAAGTGATATTGCGTGTTTTGCAGTGTACCATGGGTAATGTCAACCATCCACTGTTCATTGCAGGTGAATAGTTCAGTGCTTAAGTCGTGGATCAAGCACTGTCCTGTTAAACCAGGAMTTTTGTTAATACTGGTATTAATCAGTGGATGCAGGTCAGTGAACCTTTTATCTTCGTGTAGATGAAACTATTAAAAGCCTGCTTTGAGGTCTGGGTGTACATAGGCTTTGCAAGCTGCAAGTGATATTTGGGCTGCACTTAACAACTGCTTTAAACTACACGATAAATAGTTATGAACTGCACACATTCAGAGTTGTTCTGTAGAATTCAGTGTCTGTTTATAGACAAGCTAGATTTGAAACAAGTACCATTTCCAGTGAATAATTTAACTCCACTAAGCTTACACAGAAATGTAGTACAGAGTATTTTACAGAAACAAATTTTCGCTTGACAGCTGCAAGTTAATTCAGCCTCTGTGTATTAGCTTGTAAAACACAGTTCTGCTTCTAAAATTATATGATACATGTCTTTCTAAGTAGATACATTTTTTAACAGATTTTCTATTTATATTATTCATGAAGTTATATACGTGGTCTCAGTGTTAACGTTAATCATTAACAATCAGTAAGATAATTTTCCTGCATAGTGTTCTTTAGGGGGGAAAAATCATTCCTAGTTAGCATTTGAACACTGGGAAGAAAATTCCCACTTTTTGTTATGTTACTGTCTTGCAGTATTGCACTAGGTGGGCTGCAGTGGTTTCATATCTTGAGCTCTAAGGCTGTGGTATGTGCAGAAGTCTGTGAATGCAGGTGACTCTCTGCATGCCCTTCCTTGTGGAGACTGGCTGAGCAGAAGAGTGACACCCAGGACAGACGTGTGAGGAGGAAGCGGGGAAGCCCGTGGTCCCCCCTGACAGCCTCTTCTCCTGGAGCTACCAGAGGTGAGCTTGGAGAGCTGAGGCATTCCCATGGCTGTCACTTCTGAGGTAGTCTGGAATCATGTCATGTCCCTAAATCCAGTTCACCTTCTCCACCACCACAGTTCATCTGATATGACTGGCTGTGTGCCCGTATCTCTTGGTTAAGGTCCAAAAGCATTTGTGTATTTAAATTTATGTACAGACTATAAAAGTAATGATCATTATTGTACATTCCAACAAAAGCCTCCAGCCTGCTACCTTTTTTTCCAACAACATTTTCCTCAGCAACATGGATCAACTAATGAAAAGGGAAGAAAATTGTATTGTTTCAGACAGTCTCTTTTCCAGCAGAGACTCTCCTAAGCACTCTTTATTAGGTAGTAAAGAAATCCATAAAATGTAAGAGTGGGATTGAGAATAATCTTTTCTCTCCCCTTCAGCAGATGATGAAGGAATCAGTGTGTCTCCAGGATTAAATAGGAAGAGCACAAACATTCAAACAATAAGCAAAATAGTACATGTAGATAGTATGTATTGAAGAGCACGACAAACGATATCTAAAACAAAACAGTGAGAAAGTGTTGCCATTTGACAGCAATTTCTCTTTTCCTTTTGAGGAAGGAAAATGACTTGAATTCTCAAGACTTAACTGTTTTCTCAGGAAACCCCTACATTCATTTCCTCATGGCAGCTGCTGTGTACCGGGTGTTCTTCCTGCGTGCTCCCAAAGAAACCAGCAGCATGGGAAGATCCCCAGAACTGATTCAGTCATTCGCCCAACCATGATTTGCACTGGAAAGATGTTTTTTTTTCAGCCTGACACTCTTAATTTCCCAGACACAACACTAATTGCCAGGAATGGAGCCGTTCAGAGGAAATATGTACCTATTGGGACATTTTGTATTTCATCTGATGTAGATTATGAAGCTTTTGGGAGAACCTGCCACAGTCAACAAATGCAGCTGGGGAAAGAATGCTCACGCTTGGCATGACATTTTGCCGTGCTGCTCAATATTTAGTCCTAGTTCACAGGAGTTAATATAAGGTATAATAAGCTTTAAAAATATATTCTGTTGCTAAAAGGAACTTTTCTGTTTACTGTGGATTTCAAGCTTGAGACTGAAAAATTCAGGGTGTATCTATAACTTTGGAGTGACAGGCAAGACTTTCCTGAGTTTTGAAAATACAAACATACCATTTTATTGGAGAATGAGTTTATCAAATCAGTGTAATACACTACTAGATAAAGTATCCTTATCACTTAAGCATTTACATTAAATTTTATATTGCATGAGTGTCATTGTGTAATATGTGAACTAGATAGGCAAATATAATCATCAGGTGATGTTAGAATAGTTCCTTTCATGTGGCACTACTAAAATCTCTCACTTGAGGGGAAAAATAAGTGCTACCCCCTCTGTATTGTTTTTACTAACATACTTTTTATTCTCTTGACCTGAAATTATTTTTTTTTACTTGAACAGCAGAAGTGTTGGATTGTTTAATAGAACATCAAAAAGGAGTTTAATATTTTATAGAAATTAGATCTAAAAGAAGTATTTATGTAGTGGAGATGTTTCAGAGTTTCAGTTTTCTTCAGAAAATATAGGGGCTCACCCAGACAAGTGTCTTGCAGTGGCTTTTTGTTTGCTGACTACTTGAGACTGCATCCAGTCAGGCCCTTTGCTCTTTCTTCTCATATCCAGTCAGTTTTTAAAGCCTTTTTTATCCCCCATTCTGATGAAGTTAATGGAACATTTGCCCCTGATTTTCAGTGGAAACAAGGTTATACTCACAAACAGCAGAAAAGATGACTAGATTTCTCCATTTCCTCTTTTCTATTTCACTCCTGGGATTTACTCCATGCTATCTATGGTGAAAATACCTAAGTTATTCAACTGTCTAGTTTTTTACTTTTAAAAGCTCTCCCCTTTTATCCATCTACATAGTTGCCTTTGGTGCTAAGATACTGTTCTTTCTCCTGCTGTCTTCAAACTTGTTTCCCCTCTGTCATTCCCAATCCTACCTTGTTTTTTTTTTTTTTCTAGACTGCCCTTGTATTCCTGTTGTCTCTTAAGTCTTACTTTTTACACTTTAAAAATGTATCTCCATGAGGCTTTGTTTGCATTGCCCCGACCTATTGTAGGAAAAAGCTATTCCTAAATACGTTTGAGTTTAAGATAGGCTTGTATTTCAGTTTTTTTATGGAGTACAGTGTCCAAAGAGTGTACTGCACTGAATGGTGTGTGTCATGGAGAAGGAAGGGACGAAGAAAGAAAAGCTCTATCCACACCCTCTTCTGTGAGTTTGAAACTTTCCCCTACCTCCTTTCAGACCTCGCTCCCCTCTATTTACCTCTGTGGTCAGCTGATTAAAGGGAAGAAGTTTTACAGTGGGTAAGACCAGTATCCTCCATCCCTACCCTTTTCCTGTAGCCCACTCAAAGTGTTGGCTGCATGTTACCCTTTACCATGACCATCTTTCGAAAGGAGGAGGAACCTCCCCGTACTGTCCCATAGTATATTCAACGCCAGAAGAGTCACAGGTTTCTGGTGTGACTTAATGTATGGGAGAGCTTGACCTTCCCTGCTACTTACTGTCTGCAGTGAAGCAGAGACTTGGAAGCACTGATACGGTGGTTGATCCTACCCTGAAAGCGCTGATGCCTCTTCACACCTGTTTGTCCCCGATAATTTTAATGTAAGAATTCATTGTCAATAATAACAAATGTCATTAAGTGGAGGAGGTACAAAGGCCAAATCAGTGTTCTAGACAGCTAGCTGTTATTTAGGTTGCTTATGTACTGCTAGCCGTGATGCCTCTTTGTCTGATTCTCTACTTTCCAAATTTTTTGTTGTTTTGATTTTTTTGTTTGGATTTATGTATATCCTTTCTGTAGGTATAAAATATTACATCTGTTTCTAGTGAGGTTTTTTAAATTTGTCCTGTGTGCTCACTGGTCTCTGGTGATAGAGGGGTGACTGAGGATACAAATATGGCTTCTGCTCAAGGCTGAGAAGCCAGGAGTTCAACAAAAAATAAAAAGAAACCTTGTGAAGCCAGAAGCCTTGCAGCTGCTGGCAATTAGGATTGTCATTGGCGTTCCCTCCAGGAGCCCTCTACTAACAATACCTAAGGTAGTGTGCAGCCGGCAGCTGCGTTCTCACAAGGCGGGGATGTAAACACGGGAGGAGGGAGCTTGGTTGTTCATATTGAGCAGAAGGAGGCCAAACAGGTGTATGACTTAAATGGTTCCCTCAAGGTATTGTCAGCTGCTGGAGAGTCATCCTCACGTCTGTAAGATGCAGAAAGTTTCTTTTTCAGTTGAAGAGCAGCTGATGCAAGCCTCCATTTCCTACGGATGTTTGGAAAGGATTGTGCAGACTTTTCTAATTTCCCAGCAGTTGGATAGTCCCGGGGTGGAATTCATTGGACTTGCTTCATTTGATCATTTTACCATTCGCAGTTGTTTTCTGCTTCTTGTTTGACAAACCATATCTAATCTACGCTATTTTTTAAAAAATTCTGGGGTTATCATAGAATTCCCTTGGTGTGTGTGGTACTGAATATTATAATGAAATACAAACATATACGTGTTAGTTGCATTCTGTAGCCTAGCATGTATGTAATTATGTCAAAGCTATTATGCTTGTTCGGTAAAGCCTAATTTTAATGAGTGCTTAGCATTGATTAGATGCAGTTTTCTAAATGTTAATTTAAATGGAGTCCATGTGGTAACAGAGTAACACTGTACTCTTTTTCAAAGGGAGTTTTCCTTGGTAAGGCCAATAGTTTCTGGAGTCTGTCTTACACTTCATTATACTTGTGCAGATGCTACATCAATTAAAGGTTGGTACAAAGTAATCTGGAAGAGACCATATAACTAGACTCCAAATATTCTATCCTTGGTAACAGACTGCTATATTATTTAATTCCATATGTGTACCAGATTGTATTTTTGCTCCTTAGTTTTTTAAAATTTTATGTGTATATTCATATTTTGTTTCAAATTTAGCAGTCTTGCTATTATTTTGACTTACTGTAAACCAACAAATCAAATCCTACAAAGCCATTATAAGAATCAAACAAAGCAAGAGAATCTTAGGTCAAATGATGACAGAAACACAAAATTAGTCTGAATTTATTTCTTTTATATTTTGCCAAGTGGCTGTAAATGAGGAATAGTCTTGATTTTACTTTTAAAGACCTAATTCTTCTGAGAATATTAACAATACTTCTGACATTTTGACTAATTCTGTTACAGTTTGGCCTCTCTATCCAGGTGATGGTGAGAATCTTAAAAGAACGTACACAGTCTGAAGGTGCGCAAGGATGAGTTTTGTTTTGTAAGGACTTTATGGTGCTGGAAAAGGGGATTTACTTGAATGGAGTTCAGCCCTTGACATGCTGCTCTCAATGAAGAGAAAGATACAGGAGTGAGGCACTCGTGAGTAGCTGTTCTCTGTAGCTAAGTGAGATCAAGATGTACAGTTTCCCTTCGGTCTTGCTACAGAATGTTCCATTACTCCTTTAAAGTGTAAAGCTTTGTGTGTGAGGGGGTTTTCTGTGATATGTAGAATATACAAGTCAAAAAACAGAACCAAAGTATGAGGAGGATGTGAGCCTATTGCCGAGAATTAAGGCTGTGATCTTGCTACGGGTATAGCTAGTGATTAGTCATGGTTCCATTCAGGAATGTATTTTATGATTTAAGTCAATAATAACAAACTAGCTGACTTGATATGAATGTTTAGTTTACATGTGATTGGTACAATGAATATGGCATGGGTCCTGTAGAAAATAGGCAGTCATGTATGTAACTAGAGTCTCACAGTGTGCTTGTATGAGTCAGTAAACTACTTAGACAGCATTCGTTTTGTATTTCCC
Organism: Oceanodroma leucorhoa; assembly: GCA_030449065.1. Lineage (NCBI taxonomy): Eukaryota > Metazoa > Chordata > Aves > Procellariiformes > Oceanodroma > Oceanodroma leucorhoa. The sequence goes on along the minus strand of JASVER010000004.1, from coordinate 13,294,542 downwards.
AACCCTAGATTGCTTTATGAGGTTGGTGAGAAGAATTGTGCATTGGGGGATGTGTATACACATTATGGCTGAAGTAGATCTTTGTAAGCTTTCGTATAAGCAAGTTTTGTTTTGTTTTTTTTTTTTTCTTTTAGTCATGTAGCAATCTGTAGGAGATTGCTATCTTTGCTTGAGGCTTCAACTTGAGATGTGTTTTCCATCAGAGCATCCAGTTTAGCTTGTTGCACTAGTTCTTACACAGTTTATTTGTCCTTGCGCATTTAGCTTACCTTAACAATGAAGTAATGAAGCATTCAAGGTCAGCTACCACAGTAACAAGAGTTTGAACTGACCTGACACCAGCAGCACACCTTTTCATCCATGCCTTTTCATTTCTCCACATTTGATTGTTTTACTCAGAAGATAAACTAACTAGCTGCCTCTTGACTTTTTTATCCTTTGTTTACACTTTTCTGTAAGATGTAAGCCACATCTGTTTCTTACTAGTCATTTGATGTGCATTTCTAACAGAGAAAATGCTTTATTTTTTGGATCCTTTCCTCTGCTTTGTTATTCSTACTGTGATACTTCTCTTAAATACTTTCCAGGATGTGAAATCTAGGTGTTTATCAAAAGCAAAACCCAACCACTTTATTTATCTGAATCTTGTCAGCTGTTGAACGGGAATGTTGAGACCAAATGATGAGTTTTTATTAACATTAATTGGTTTGTAAAGGATTGATCTAGCTAGATGTGTTCAATTTTTTAAGTAGTTTAAACATGGAGATGAGGTGATCCAGTAGATCTAAAAACAGAAGAACAGGTGCTTTTGTTAAATAAAAAATAATAATAATAAAAGAACCGCCCACCCCCTCTCCTCTACTAAACACCAAACTGTGGTATTGGAGTGTGGGTATGTTAGATTTTAAATGGCCTAATTACCCTTAAAGTTTTGCAGAATGAATTCAGGCTTTGCTGGATGACAGCATTTTCAGAGAGGACGAAGCTGGCGTCAGTCCCAAGTGCTAGCAGGAAGCACCAGAGGTGCGCCTTGCTTGCCTGTCGGTCCCAGTGTTGCAGAGATGAGTGCTGATTGTGAGTCAGGGTTGCTTTGTGATCTCCCTCGCTGGTTTTATGTGATGCTTTTCTTTCTTTTCTCTTTCAAGGGGCAGGGAATGGTAAATGCAAGTCAGGTTTTTTTTTGGGTTTTTTTTTTTTTTTTTTTAGTAAAATCCTTTTTCTTTAGAAAGAATAGCCACAAAATTGTGTTTGTTCAGACTCGGTGAAAAAAAAAGAAATCTTCCTTGCCCACCAGTACCAAAATTCTTTCTCCTGAACCACATCCTCTTCGCCCTGTTTTGAGCCAAACTCAGGACTGCTTCTCTCCATCTTCATCTGTTACACACATAGTCCTCTAGTAATTTCTTTTCTATTTTGTTTAGTTAATTCTTTCTCAGGTCTTGCCATATGGTCAGCAGCCTTTCCAGGTTTTTGTTATCTCTGCATAAAAGGGGCTTAATTTACTTTACTTAAAATTTTTTTGATGTACTCTTTGACACTTTATTAAGCAATGTATTATGTAGCTATACTTAACACATGGCATGTTTTGCATGCATGTAAACTTTAATCAGGTATATCCCAGGATGCTTAGTGTCTGCCACAAATGTTTTCTACGTGAGTTCATCTTGTAGCATTAGGAATATACAGGATATTGCCTTGGGCCTTTGTGCTGGTAATGTTTAGGGTCCATTTCCCTTTCTGTAGCAATCATTTGGGCAGTCATCCATTCCCTTCAGGTCCTGGTATCGTCTGAACAGTTGCTGGCTCTGCCTGCCTGTGCCAAAATGTCTTAACTTGGGTAGTTGGGTTTACCTTTATAATCTTGGCACAATAGTAGTTTGAGCATAAAAATGGCAAGGCTACCAGGTGACTTCAAGGTTTATTTTTTGGGCTAGCTGGGGTAAGTTTTGTACCTGCAAACGTCCATTCATTTGAGGTGTGTAAGCATGCGTGCATCTCAGTGGGTTGTCAGACACCTTTATTCACAGTTGTGGTGAAGCTTTGGGATTGAGCATCCAAACGAAATGTAATTGCTACTTATATTGGAGAAACAAATACGGTTTTAGGGGTTTCTTTTGTTGAACCTCTGGGAAATAACAAGGGGAGTGAAATCAGTACAGGTGGTGATAAAACTTGAATTACTGCAGTTCAGCAAACAGGGCATGTTAGTACTAAGCCATAATCTTGCCAGAAGACACAGGTGAATGGATTCATTTAAAATGAGCAGAAACTGTTTCTGCTCAGTTGTTGAATGTAGGGGTGTTTTGGAACATTAATACATGAAATTGTCATCTCTTCTTTTTTTTGGTGTTGTTTATTTTATGTTTTTTTTGGAAAGTCTCCTGGTTAACATGCTGGGTATATCCCCAAACACTCAAAGAAATATTAAACATATGCAGCAAATTGTCGCAGTTTAAAAGTGGGGGCGAAGGGGGCTTTTTTTTTTTTTTTTTACAGGGACAAAGGGAAAGAAAAAATATATAAGATCTGAACTTAAAAGTCTACGTGAGTTTATCCCACTCAGGGAGGATTATGTGGCACAAGAGGTTCTGAGTACCAGGGTAACTCTGTTATTTCAAAGGTGAGCTACGGGTCACCCGACCCGCAAAGCGATGAGGAGAAGGGACACCCCTTCATACGAGGTTCAGCCATAAACAACTGGGAGCAATAACTTCCTAAACTGTTGCCACCTAATAAACAGATCTGTCTGCGCTCTGAAGCAGCTCCCATAAGACCTCTTACTAATTTTTAGTATTTTGTTTTCAAATAAATGTTTTTACATATCTACTCTGCCGATTTTGTTATTGATTACAATATGACTTGCTATGGTTGAGAAGGATTTATTCTTCTAAACAAATAGAACTGAATAATCTCTCCCATTTTACCTAATCTAGATCCTTAGAAAGTGGGTTTCACCCTTCCTCCTCACTGCATCTCCTTCAGGAATTAAGTGGGTTTTTTTCCAGTTTAGAAGACTTAAAAATCCCCCAGTTGTTTTTAATTTTTCTTTAAACGTATAGAAATATGTGTGTGCTACTGTAAGTAGGCTCATAGGTGAAGTTTTTCACATATTGGACATGATCCTGGGCAAATGGCTCTGGGTGGCCCTGCTTGAGCAGTGGAGTTGGACCAGATGACCTCGAGCGGTCCCTGCCAACCTCAGTCTTACTATATGGAAAAACAGTATTAAAATTTGTAACAGTTGATGTGAAGAATGTCTGTAATCTTGTTTGAAAATTTCAACTCTAGTCCTTCTTCATAAGGTAACATGTAAGTAAAGATAGGATTTAGCTTTAGAGGGTAACATGCAGGTAAAGATATGGTTTAGCTTTAGAGATTTCCTTTGGAAACTTTATTCACTGGCATTTAATTGATAAAGTCAGAATTTAGTAACTGAGACAAATAGACAAATAGCATATTCAGAAGAACATTGAGGAAGCCTCTATATGGCTGAATATTTTACGTATATTGAAAACGCCTCTTGAGTAGTAACTGAAATGTGAGAGTTAAGAAGTAGACCTGAAATAACGGGTTGCAGATTTATTATTTCAGCTTACAGATTTACTGCAGAGGATGGCCGGTACTGAAGAAATGCTTATTCGGAGTTTTACCCTAATATTTCAATGCGCAGTTCTAAGCTTATTTTAGGATTTAGGACATGTAATTGTATAACAGTCGATTTCCAGTCATAATTGCGGTATCAGAATGGTTCTCAAGTGTTCATTGAATCTGTCCTCTTGAAACAAAGAGTATTTTTATTCCCACTTTACAAGTGGGAAATGAAGGCAATGAATGATATAATGTCGGGAGTATTTGCGAATTTTGGGCATACATCTAGATCCTGATTTCTCTTTTTTCCCACACATGTTTTTTTCTGCTGTATCTGACTTTATATACAACTTCTTTTTAAAAGCGTTGACTTCAGCTGCAGCTGTAACGCCAGTACTTCTGCAAGTCAGATCCAAAGATCTCAACAGAAGCACCAGAAAATGAGAAATATGTAAATAATAGCCAAATGTGAAAAAACATTGAAGGAACTTGTTAAGGAACCTGTCCATTACCTTTTAGTGATCCTGTGATGTCAGATGTGGACTCACTCACTCCAGTTAGCTCTGCACGCAGTGATGGTAGAAGGAGCCTCTGGAAGGGAAATAGTTGCTTTAAATAGTCATGAAGCCATCTGCAGCTTTCAGAGAGGGAAGAAGTCACTCCATATCCCACTGTGAATGTCAGAGGAACTTTGTGATTATTTTTGGTTTTTTTTATTTTCCCCTTTTTTTATCCACACAAGGCATARCTATTCCTAAATGGAAGACACTGAAGCCTTACATCTAGTGGTGCATATTTTTCTTCTTCTTTGCGTAATTTGTGTAAAGTTAATGGTTGTTTTTTTTCTTGATCCGTCCTTTCGTCTTTCATCTTTCTAGTTCTCTTTTGTCTACAGGTAGTGGTTGAAATCTTGAGTGTACTGAGTACAAATAAATGTGCAATTTTTTATGGTCTTATTGTCATATTTTTCCTGAAGTCTCTCATATCAGTGGTCTTCAAAATAAATCTCCAGTCTGATGCTGAAATAGCTGAAGTAGTGAATTTTAATTTCATTACTTGTCACAGGGAAAAAAAATGCACTTCTTAAGAACTGTTCACTTACTGGCTTTTCATTGCTTTTCTTCCTCATAAAGCATGAAGTGTGGTATCAGAGGATTTTACYACTGTGATGTCAAAGCACGGCAATGACCTAAATAGAGGTGACACAAAATAGCTTTCCAGACATATGGAATGGTGTCAGTCGGATATTCTGATTAATATTAAAACACTTGATGTATTTATCAAAAGGTTTATTTAAAAATAGTAACTATATCCTTTTTGAGAGTCTGCTGGGGATGGTAGTGAAAGTATTCTTTTTAATAATTCTATAATAATGATAATAACTTACAAAGCTAAGTTGTTAACACTGTGTTTTTATTTTTCTTTTCACAGCCCGCATACTGGGTGGCAGGATTACCAGCCTGATGTGCCCCGGATTCCCACTGCTTGCATCTCTGTGGAAGATGCTGAAATGATGTCACGGATGTCTTTCCGGGGCACTAAGATCGTTGTGCACCTGAAGATGGGGGCTAAGACCTATCCAGACTCTTCTTCCTTTAACACCGTGGCAGAGATTGTTGGAAGCAAGTACCCAGAGCAGGTGAGTAAGAATGTACAAAAAGAAACTTATTTTGTTCTTTAAAATTATGAAAAAACAAAACTAAAGAGCAGCCCTTCCTGAGAAATACCTCAAACGAGTAACTCTTAGTCACCTACACTTCTACATTTCAGACATCTTGGATTTTCAGTCTTTTTCAGGTAGCAGGTTTGAAACCACCAGGCTCAGTTATAATGTACTAGGATATATTTTAGAAAACTGTAAGAATTACTGTGTTCTAAGAACAGGAAATTCAACTAAACTGTACACAATTTAACCTCCTCCCTTTTGTTTCCCTGGCTTAAAGCTCACTTTAAATAGTACCATCTGCACAGGCTTACAAAGAAACATGTATGTAAGCAGAAGTGAAATCCTATCACTGTAATGAATACAGTTATTGTTTTAAATAGCAAGTAGTAAGTTGAGGTTGCCATAATGTTTGTGCTTGGAGTTTGCTTATTGTTCTGTTCATAATTTTCAAGTGGTTTCTTGATCAGGCAAATAAGCCGGGTTCTGCTGTCCAGAAATAAAATTGTTTTGCCTGAGWTTTCCCTCAAATGTAAAAGTGAATGCAGGATGTCAGTTTAACTTTTCTGAAGATGATTTTTCTTGTGCAAATCATTGCTGCGTTAAGCAGGAGTTGTGTGTGTGTTAGTTTGGAGGAATAAACCATCTGCATTAAAAAGTATCTGCAAATTCTGTTTGAATTTGTTAGTTAATCCTGAATTGTTGGTTTCCATTTTAAGACTTTTCCTCTTGCTTTCTCTTTTCTTCCAACTTCTTAGCCAAAAATCATACAAACTAAATTTGTGGTGCTGAAGGATTTGTGCCTGGTATGAGGTCTTCTCTGTCAGCTTACAACATGGAATGATTTTTCTGGCAGTTTGGTTTATTGTGAAAATGCTGATGTGACCTCAGTTACAGCAGCACTAGAAATTGCTACTGAAGTACATCTACTGAGCCATGATTCTTTCTTAAACATTGTAGTTTTCTAACTTCAGTGGAAAATAAGAATGACTATCTCTGTTCCTTAAACCAGGCATGGTTCTTGTAAGATTTTATCTTTTCTGAGATGGTAGTTCTGCAGCTCTGGCTTGTGATGTCTTAGAGATTCTCAGTGTTAGCATGAATGTACGGTTTCAGAAGCTTGATCACTGGGCAGGGAAAAAGTAATGACCATCATGGTTGATCAGTTTACATACCATCACCTATGAGTTTAGCTTCATGAAACATACATTTACCAAGTTAAAGACAATGCCCCAACTTCTAAATTAGAGTACAGCTACTTTAATTTTATGTCACCTGAATTTTTAGCAGTGCTTCTAACCAGCTAATAGACTGCCTTTCCTGAATTATGCCTGATGTATTTCAAAATTACGACATTTCAATTCAGATTATAAAGTGTGTAAATGTAACCTTCAAAGGTGCATTAAGATGCTTGCACATACTTGATTTTTCTTTGCTGTCCTGCTCTGTTTCTTTAAGTAATGAAATGGATTGGCATCTCTTCACTTCTTTCACTGAGAAGCTCAGTTTTTTGAAACACTGGGTAAAGACTTATTTACAAGCCCCCTGCTGATGTTAATGGGAGTGGTAGTGGACACACTTTGAAAATGTAACCAAGAAACAGAAAAATAAAACAAGTGAATGTTTAGGTTTTTTAGTACTCGGTTCCTCTTGGAGCCTTAATGGGTGCTTCACCACGCTCATTCCACTGTGTTACTCCAGTAAAAATGGGAACCATCTAGCTATTTAGGCAATAAAATACATTGCCGACCCAAACTCTTACAATGCCTTTTATGCCAAAGTGTTTAAAAATGCATTACAAATCCAGGGGAATAGAAAGGTGCCATTTCCACGGGCCAAAATTCCAATTTAAGTTTTGAATTGAAACAAAAGGAAATCTGGATCTCTGAACTCTGGGTGAGAAATCAGCAGCGGGTGGTATTGCTCTTACAAAGGTCTAAAGCAAAACAGTTTGAAATTAGGCTGAAGCCTGTGAAACATAACTGGTCACAGGTATTGCGGCAAATTATAAGTTAAAAAACTGGAACCTAACTGAAAGTGAGGGTCACTGTAGGATACTGAAGAAGCCTGGTGAGAAGCGGTACAGTTCTAGATGTAACTGCACGTTAGGCATGTTTGTGTTCATCAATATATTGACCAGAATGTAATATAATGCTTGATTTATAAATAATTCATTAATTCCTCCTGTGAGATTTTAGAACGTTTATTAATATAATCAGCAAGAATTGAAATCATATTTGTCTGAAAATTTTCTCTCTTACAAGCCATGTTGAATATCATTACTAAAATCCTTGAAAGGGGAAAATGATTTATTATTTTTTCTTACCTTTTTTTTTTTTGCTTTATTTGACCACTTTTGCAGCATGTCCAGTTCAGTTCCTCCTTTTTAAGTAATTTTTTTAAGGGTTTTGTGTGGATTCTTGCATATAGCAATGGAGGGAAAAAAAGTAAAACTAGAAAAATGTTAAGGAGAACAGGAAAAAAGGTAGTTTAAATACTTCTGATGTATTTTCTTAAAAATTTGCTTTATTTTAGACTTAGTGTTCTTAAAGTCGTGTAATACGTGCTTTGTTTTGCTGTTGCAAGAAATGTTTGATACCATCAAAATTGATACTCAGTGTTGTCGAACTTGCAAACCTTTGTTTGGGCACCTGTGCTTATCTTTAACACACATTTCTGAACAACTTAAAGCAATAAAAGAAATATAATTACTGCTTTGTGAAGCATCAAGCTCTCAGGAATGCATTCATCTCCAGAAGCGATGATGTGTCATGGGTGCAGATGTCCTGTTGCTTTTTGAGGCAGCTTTGCACCCAAGGCACGCAGGTACTTTTGAAAAGTTAACCCACTGATACTTCAGGTTTCTGTGCTGGTTTATCCTTTCTGTTTGGCCAGCCAGTAGCAGTAAGCAAAKGCTTTAGCATCAGTTGCTCCAACTAAGAAAAATGTGCTTTGAAACCTACTTTGCAACTTTGCACTACCAAGTTTTCAGGTGGCGTAGAAAACATCTGAACAGAAAAAGAAAATGGATTTTGTCACGCTGTCAGTAAAGTTCAGTGTCTCACTAGTGTCTCTGTTCTGTTTATCTTTGTGTTATCCCTTCTAAGTTAGGGAGGGGCTGCTCTCCCCAGACAGGACCTTTGCTAATGTCAGAGTGGGCATGACTGTGCATGTTCTGAGCAGAGACATCCACCATCCTCGCTGTCAGTCTTGAGGTCCTCATTTAGTGCCTGCTGAGGCCTGAATCCCTGTAAGTGCCCGTAAGATAATGAGTTCAAGATCAAGCTTTTCTTCATATAAATGGATGGGAAGCAGTGGGACCAAACATGCTATGACTTGATGCCCTGGCAGCCTTTCTGAGTTTGGGATCTCATTCTCACGGTGCTTAGGACAGCAGCGAGAGTGGAAAACCTGTGGGTTGTGGGACTTAACATATTTAAGCCTGTATGACTGCTGACAGTTGAGCTAAAGAGTTTGTGAAATGAGAAAGGTATGGTAGCAGAACCTGCTGAGGTCGAGGCTATTGTAGGTTAGAGACATCTGCCGTCCATTCCTGACTTTTATCTTGGAGAATGAGTTTTTGAAGCACACTGTTGAACCTGGGACCATGCTGTTAGCATCCTTTTGTACTGTATTGTGTATTGGTGAGATGTTTTATTTAAACTATGTAAGTTGATGCTGGAGACTGACTGAGAAATTCACAAGTTAACTAATGTGGTTTTCATTTGAATTTCAGGCAGAGCTGGCAGTAAAACATGTTTGTCTTCTCATTTTAATACAGATGTAACATAATTGGTCTTAAAGTGCAGAAGCAACCGTTCCCATCTCTGGGGAAATGCTATAAATAGTGGCTGTTTCTTGTTAGTCTGGCTTCAATGTCCCTAATGTGCCAAACACAGAACCACAAAATACTTGATTAACTGAAAAGGTATCAAAGTGGATAAAGATATAATTCTTCTATAATCCTGACTTTCAATATCTTTCCGTACTGCATATTTCTTGGTGTGGAGTGCTGTTTTACTTACCTTACAGTTACTAAGCGATGGGAAAACTGTTTCTTAAGTGCCCTGCAAAGTACATAAATTTGATGGTTGCTCGTTATTCTGTGATCTAGCATAAATACTGTACAGCACAAGCGGAGCAGCTCATAAGTGGCTTTTTTGGAATCCTGAACAGCTGTTCCAGGAATTCACTCTACACTGCTTTTTTACCTCCTGTTTTTATGGAGTGCCATATCTACAAAATGTACCATTTGAAAATTGACTCTATTTTGAACACCACAGGCATAAAAGACCATTGAAAAATGTACTGTAGCTCTGAGCAAAGTTTGGACAGCACTTTGAAAGTAGCAGTCCTAGGAATGACCTGAGAAACAGAGATGCTAAGGTGATAGATTGTGAAGTTCTTTACCAATCTATGATTGATGTAACAGAACCTGTTCTACAAAAGGAAACAGCAGCTTATTTACTTTCTCATTCTTCTTCCTTTCCCTATTTCAAAAATCAGCCCTCTCTCAGAATTTGTGATACTGGGCAAAGCTCCAGGAACAAGAGAACATGAAAATTGTCCAGGCTTCTGAGCCTGTTAGGCATTCATGCACATAAGGGAAGAAATAATTTGTAAACCAAAAAAAAAAAAAAAAATCCAACCCCAGATAAAAACAAGAGACTTCTCTGAAGATGTGTAATACTCAGTACAATGTTGTTTTATGGCCTGGCACCAGTTCTACATATGTTAACAAAATGTCTATCCATTAGCCCTTTAATGTGGCTTCCAGATATCCCTATGCTCAGACTAAATCATGCATACAATAGAGCTTTGAGTGGAAATGTTTTAAGAGCCTGGTGCCATCACGTTATGGCTCCATTATCACATTTTCTCCATGTGGATTGTTTTGCTATTCATTCCAAAGTGTTGAAGGGTTTGTAAATGCACTTCTGTGAGCCTCTCTCCTGTGACTGTAAGCTGATGCCTGTCACTGCTAGAATTTAGGAGAATTTAAAAGAATTTAAGAGGTGATTATGGAGTTTGGGTTTTGAGAGTGCCAGCCCATTACTTCATGATCATGAACTGATGGGAAAGAAGAAGAAAGAGAAATGGTGAAAAAGAAACAAGGGAAAGGGTGAAGAAGGAACATTGGCATTGTTAGGAAATGTTCTATTTTCTTTGAAGTTTTTGTATCAATATTTACTGAAAGAAGTAGTACCCTCTGTGTATGTGTTTGTTTTATTAGTAACAGGACTTTGTACTATTAATTGAGGGGGTTGTTTTTATAGTGTGCCTTGTGGGAGTGGCAATATTATCATCATTTGTTCTTAAAAAGAGGTCTTGTCATGGTGAAAACAGTCAAATTTGAAATATGAAACTGATACGGAGGAAATTTTTTCTTTGTAACTTGACCATTTTAAAATTTTTTTTTTTTCCAACTGCCAGAAGGCCTACCAAATTTTAAGTCTAAAGTGCGTGCTAAATTTTGTGTTGTAGAGCTTGGCAAATCTTCTAAAACTTGAAGTGCCCATTTAAAACCCAAGAGCTGACTGAAAGTATTTAATTCTGCTGCGGAGAACTTGGCAAACTCAATAGTTTGCCTTCTGATTCTGAATGACCAATATGTCCTAAAGTGGGCATGTTTTTTGGAAACCTCAGTATCTGGGTGTGCAACAAATACATTTTATGAATTATTTGTATATTGTGGTTGATGTCATTAAGGGGCAACAGTTAAATAGCATTGTACTACTTAGAGTGTGTGTCTGAAATATTGGTGGAACAATGTGTATATGTGGAAGAAAGTTTCAAAACAGCTTACATATTTTTAAAAATTATTTTCCTGATATAATTTTGGTGGAAGGCATCAGATCAGGTTCACCAGTGTAATGTGACCTTTGTAATGTTCAGATGTTTTCAAAATGACTAGACCATATCTATAAATGGGCAGCTGAGAGTGGGGGAGAGGGCCGGGTTGGTAGCTGTCTCTGCTGATCTTGGAGACACCTGAAGTTGCTGGGTCTCTCAGCTTGATGCAGCCATCACTGCATGTGAGCTATTGCAATATGAAGGAAAAATGTATTAGCTTTAGTTGCCATCGACAGCTGCTCTCTAGAGAGAGCAGGATCTTCTTAGAGTGTGCTCACTCAGCTCGCTGGCATGCAGCTGGTGATATCCTAGGTTACTGCAGCACCAGGGTGACAGGGACAAGGGATGAGGACATCTAGGTGGCCTTCCTCACTAGAGCTGAGTGGAGTTTCGAGGAATTGAGTGCTGCTGTCACCCTGCTATACATGTTCCATTTGGATTCTATGATTCCATTTGGATTCTCTCGATGTAAGCTCAGACAGCGTGCTTTCTGCCTTTCACCCAAGCCTGGGCATAGATACCAGCATATACGCGTCAGCTGGCTGCCTACCCCAGCCTCTTTCTCTTTTTGAATGCACTCTGGTATCGGCCCAAAGCTACTTGCTAGACCTTTGCTCTGTGCACTACTCCTTGGAACATTTGGTTGGATTTTAACTTCTCTGCTTCTTAAACTGCAACCAACTAAATTGTGAGACTAGAAGTCAAAAATGAACATTTAGGGTGCTTCTGTTGGCAAGCAAATTTATCTGAGAACACAGTTTTGTAGTCCTTTTGATGGTGTGAGTATAAGCAGATACACTGTAATATTTTTTCTTCCCACCCATTCCTTTGTCTCTACTCCCACACAGCAGTTTAAAGAATTACTGTGGGATTTTATTTCAGTAATAATTTACAAATACACATAGGGTTTACAGAATGGTCGTGAAAGCTTTTTTTTCTCCACATTGAAAAMGTTATCTTCTAAAATTACACTGCATCCTTTCTGCATTCTGATACGCAAGAGTATCTGAAGGGTAGTCCTGGGTTTGGCAGATGTGATACTTGCCTGAGGCATGAAGTAAGAAGAAGGAAGGAGGAAAGAAACTGTATTGTACTTTTCATTATGAATAGGTAGGTGCCAGAAACGCTAGCGCCAAGTGTCAAGGATTAGTTTTAAAAACAACTATTCACTACAGAAGCAGTCAAACAGCTGTAGTTGTATGTTTGTATTTGTTAGGTGCAGACTGTGTAATTGACCTTGTACAACTGAAGGAGGACTACCAAGATAGTTCTTGTCCTAGTGAGTCTGCAGTCCAGGAGGTGAGTGCAGAGCTAAAAAAATACGCGTTTTCCATGCAAGTCTGTTGGAAAAACTGCATGTCTAAGAGCGTGTGGGTTGGATGTAGAAGGCTGTTAGATACAGATTCAGAGGTTCTCATACATGGGACCAATGCGGAGGAATACCTGATAGTGAGATTGTAGATTGTGGACGGAACTAACATTGCTAATGGATTGGAGGGGAAATGCTAATAGCAGTGAAATCTAAAATGTTCATGCTGGGGCTGAGGTGAAAGGCGGAGAGAACTTGGTCTGCTCAATTGCACTGAAATACTGACAGTAGAGGTGTTATGCTAAGAAACGTGTGGTTGCAGCAGCTGAGATGGTTACTCAAGGATATAGCAGAGTATCTAGCAGAGTTTGTAGTTTTGCTGGGCAGAGAGACAGTATTCTTGAGAAACACTGAACCAGCTGCAGAATTGTGGGTAGACTTGTTAGCATTTCACATATCGCATTGCTGCTTTGTGAGAACAAGGAGTTGGGAGAGATGGTGAAAATTATAAGCTGACCACAGTTGGCATGGTCTTTAAGAGAATTAGACTCAAGACCTTGGTTTGCTTCGAAAGTACGTGCTTCAAACATTGATAACCTTCATTCTTGTTTTTTCTTATACCATTGTTATAGTGTTTTTATACAATCTCATCAGCCTGGAAGGAGTCCCCTAGGCTTCTGAGACCTTAAAGGCCTTGCACTTTGCCACTGTAATTTTATTGTAAATGTAGTCACAATGATGCAAAAGTATTTATTATGGTTTGGTAAAGCAAGATACACTGTAAAACACATTATACCAGTAAAATTTGTCCAAAATGATGGTTAATAAAATGTTAAAGATCTTGTGAGGCTGTCAGGCATAAATCTTAATTAAATCAAAGAATGAGTTTTGTTCATAGAGTTTCTCAAGTATTATCAGTACTCATACCAACAATATATCGTGATGTAATATGTAAGTTATCTAGAATTTCATTGTGCACAAATATAATTCTAAATAATTGTAACAGGTAAATGGAAATTTTGGACAAATTCCTGATTTACATGGTTGACTCTTTTCAGTAGTATTTGTCAGAAAAGTAAACTGATTTATGTGTTTAGGATGGGGATCCCATTTCTTCTTTATTGAAGGTGCAAAGAAAAAAAAAGGGCATGTTACAGGATCTTCAACAGAAAATGTATTTTGTACTACAGGTTCTGTAGGTTTGTTTCTTTATACATGCTGAAAAGTATGTTCCTCGCAGTCTGCATTTGCTTTTTGCAGTAGCTTTTATTCTATCATTTATTCCATAGACTGGTTTACAAATTTGAACAAAAATAAACTAAAATGCATATTCTTCTGGTAATTACATGGTCCCTTGACATCTGATTTCTATCACAGTGTTCGAATTTACAACCATCATTGTGAAATACTAGTCTCAAGAACAGTGTACAGTGTCCTGGTATAAATTACTCAGAAAAAAACCTCTATGCCCCATTTCATCTAATCATACATACATTATTGTATACAGGGTGGAGAATGGAATAATATCGCGATGTAAGGTGAAATAGTCTGTAAACCATACTGCTTTAGAAATTGCACCAAATCAGTATTTTTTCCTAGAGTGCATATAAGCAAATAGAAGTAGAATTTTCCTTGTATTTTAAATATTTCAACTCAGCAGGGAAGAATATTAATGCTATCTCAGTACTTCTTATGACATAAAATTCTGGGCTTAATTTTTTAATTGTGTGCTTGGTCTAATGATCATTGTGTTTAGTTTCTGCTTCCAGTGATGTTAACTGGACAGAGGTTTTTCTTATCCTCTCCGTGTGTCAAGTTTAATGTGCTGCTTGTGGGAGAAGATATTTAATGAAATAATATTCATTCACTGTAATGGAATTTGTTGCTGTAAGGTGTGTGTATACATACACACACACACATATATATATATATGATAGTTTTAGGACACCTTTTTCTGTGGCGTGCTGCTCGGCAGAGTAGCGCATATTCTAACATTCCAAATGGGAAATGTCTGTCATCCAGCTTCTTGCCAGGAGAGCGATTACTGAGCTCTAAAACGTCGTGTCCTTCCTCCTCYTCTTTCCCCTTTCAAATAATCAGGAAGAGGACCTGAGATCACATTATTCTTTGTGAAGGAAAGGAAAAACAAGATCTTGAACTGTTGACAAGTATGTTCCTCTCTCTGTTATCTTACAAGCAGATACTACAGCTCATAGTCTGTTCTGCTTGTATGATTTTGTTTCTTGATATTGTAAACCTGAAATCAGGGATGTCTTGGATTTATGTTCTCCACTTCTGCCTGAAGTCCACTGACCGCAGTTTATATGCTAAAGTGCTCAAGGGATCGGTTCACTTAGTGGGGATTAACGTTCAGATGATACTTTATTTGACTGTCTCTTCACACGTTCTGGAAGTTGTTCTGCAAGTCTTTCTGGAAGACTGCAGCTGTTACACTGTGCATATAAATAGGCTATAGTTAATAAGCCTATTTATAGCAAGCCCAAGTCTGACGATTTTTTTCTCATTCATTAGAGTTTCCAACCTTCAGATAAGTTTGACAAAATAATTGGATTGCACCCTTACCCACTAAGTATGGTGCATTTACTTTTTCATTGATTAATTTGGTAGTTTAAAATTGCCTAGACAAATCTAAATGCTGAGTTTCAGAAAAGCGATACAGGTAAGCATAAAGAAGTATAAGTAAGCTGGCTTTGATATGTTGGTTAAATGTCAACAGAATTGGTAAGGGTAATATTCTAGATTATATGAAAATACATAAGCTTTATATTCTTTTATCTGTGGACTTTGTTATGCATACAATTTCCTGCTAGAGATGGACGTAACAGCCCTCCCTGCCCCTGCAAAATACCCAGCAAGCCTTTCAGAATGCTTGAGATTATTTGTTGCACAAAGTCAGCAATGACTAACGCTCAAATTACTTCCATTTTCATTTATCTGTAACAGATTTTTCTGTGAATTAAGAAGTAGTCAGGGGATGTTCTCGGTCGCACTTCAGTGTGACCTTCTGAATCTGGTGGTGACTGGACCAGGGTGAGGGAACGAAGAATGTGAATGCAAGTGTTGCCAGGGTCACAAAGATAAAGTACTAAATACTCTGGAGGAGAGAAGAGCAGTTTAGAATAATCTTGGCAAATTTGTAGGAATCATCAATACTTATGAGGGTGAAATGCAATCTGCTTTTCTTTAGGAAGCAGAAATTGAATGTGCAGTGTGCTCCTGGCAGAGTGGCTCATACAGGGTCCTTGCCGTATTTGCTGAAAACTGTTGTAAGGTACTTAAGACTTAGCAGGCGTGGTACAAATTGTGGCATAAAAGTAATGAGATGACATCCAGCTTTTCCTTGGAAAAGCTGTCTTGACATGCGAGCAAGCATGGTTTAGATCCACAAGTTGGGGGGTTGAAGGGTCACACCTGAAGAACGTGTTTGTACAGAGATGAGTGGAGGCATCTAGACAGTCTTTTGAGAGTGCAAAAAGCTCAGGCTGCTGAGAGAGCATCTGATTGTTTGGCATGCTGTAATTGCTGCAGTTTGTTTCAAAAGCCTCTGCACTAAAGAGATGGCTTTGTTTAATTATCTACATAGCACATTTAAAGCTCTTTTAGTGACCTTTCAGCATAGGATTCTGCAATATCATAAAGCACGAATGTTGTTACAAAGCACGAATGCTGGACCTATTTAAGATCCAGCCAGTAATATATAGGTGGGAAAATAAATAATTTGCATGTCTTTCAAATTGAATCACTTGCTGCTAAATTCAATTTTGATAAAGGAATCCAAGTTTGTGTTGAAAGCACAGAAAATTTCAGGTTTGTTTTCTAATGGGAAACTTTTCCCTAACTCAGAAAGGCTGTGTATGTTTAAAGGAAAAACAACAAAAATTCCAACCAAACCTTTCCCTGCTTAACTGGGAATCAATTAATGCATTTAATTAAGATGATCTTTGAAAGCCACTAAGAAGTTGAAGAAAGAGCAGCTAGCTTGCAGTAATTTTAGCTGTTTAAATCTAGTGGCATTGAAACTGTTTAAATTGCTGTAAATACAGTTTTAGTGCTTTGAAAGAATCTTCTTTGTCTATAATTGCATTTTCATTTAAATGTGTGTCTTTTAGGAATAGATAAGGGTTTCTTCTCTCAGGGTGGTGCAAAAAGATACTAGCATATTTTTGATAACTTCGTTTTGCTTCTTTGAGTGCTTTAAAATATCTTATTGAATCTTTGAAGCAGAGAACTGATCTTTTTTTTTTCTTTTCCCTTATCTGAAACCACATATTTAATTGTAATGTGGATCATAATTGCTAATACCAATTTAAAACTGGGATGTTGAACCAAGCAGAACCAGTGATCAAGGGATTATCCACACTGTGTTGAATAAATACAGTGTGTTGCTGTATGGATGCAACACTGACCTGGGATATGAGTGTAGTGACAGAAGGTAATGTGGTGTCTTTCCCATCATGTAACTCAAAGCATCCATCTCTTGTGGTGTAGAATAAGAGACATCTTTGTCCCCCTCTTCCTTGGTGAACCAGCTGCAGTCACAAACTCTATCAGATGATAATCCACAGAAATGATTTATCTGAAACCATTAGCATAATGCAGTGCAATTGCTCTAAAGCTGACCTACTGAATTAGTAATTAAGAAACATTAGTTTATCTAAGGTTCTCTAGACAGTCCTGTGAAGAACTTCCATTTTTTCAGAGCTCTCTTCATTTTCTCTGCAGTGTCTCAGGTTTAATCAAACCTTTGCCTTTAGAAGAAAATAAAATTATTTTCTGGTACAGGTTTAACAAACGTGCATCTTCAACGATTTTGTTCTGCAGGTGAAATTGGAATTGGTTGAATGTGTGTATTAGTACCTAAGATCAATATCTTAAAAAGTGATAAATCTAAAATGTTTATTACAATCTTCTTTGAACCTTGGAAAAGGGATCTGAAAGTAACTAGGCTTTTTACAGAGTTTTTTACACTCTTTGTTTTAATGCTTTTGAAAAGAATAAAAACGAAGGAAAAATGGTAGCATAGATAGCAAAGTTGACTCAAACTGAGAGCAAAGGAATGAAATAATTTTGCGTCACTTTTTCACATGCATAATAAATGGCACAAAAATATTTAATTGTGATGAATAAAAACACTCTGTAGGTAACCTACCTATCACAAATTTACGAAAACAAAGCAAATATGAATTCAAGATGTCATGATGTGACCTTTTGTTTCAGTCTTGGACCTGGAGGTACAATCTTCACCACTTTCCAGTGAAACTTCACCCACTGCCCACGCAACAGGTAATGCACTGCAGTGCTAAGTTTGCATTGGTGGGGATGCCAAATTTCTAGCTCCCTTCCCCTCACATCGTATCATCATAAACCAGCAGCCTTCCTCCAGATGTAATCCCCACCATCTGGCCTACTGCAGTCCCTTTTTGAAGTGGTGTGGATAGTTTTTCCTCTTTCTCCCATTTGTTTGAAATTAAGTGCAGGAAGAATTGTTTAGCTGTGTGCTACAGCCAGATTCTTGCACTGTGGCCTGCAGAGTACCAAATGATGGAAACCTTTTTGGTGGTCAACAAAATGAGTCAGCTGGTGGGCAGGCTGCAGTTCTGGGAAGAGGAAGGAAGTGCTGTGCAGGTCTTGAGCCCGTGACCTGTCTGGCTTTTTGGCTCAGCCATGAATGGGCTGTCGTTCTGTGGGCCAGGAGCATGCTTTTGAATGAAGAGCTGAATGGAAATGCCCATTCTGTTTTTTGTTGTCAACCTTATTTATTTTTGTGACGCTGTAACTGTGCGCCTGCTCTGCTGTTCCCCTGCCGAGTGCCTGCACGCGTGGTGAACGCGCCTTCCACAGCATTGCTGGTTTGGGCTGGGGGGTGCTGACTGTGCAAGGGCAAGTCCTGGGTAAGACTGGAGGCAGTTAGGGGTTGGGGTTTGCCACTGATTGCTTCTAAAAAGGTTTTTCCTCTTCAGTTGACCACTTGATGTAATCCATGCAGTGCTAGCCATGTAAGGCACGTTTATTTCACTTACAAATTTGAAGTAATTGCTCTTTGAGTTCAGGGTGACCTACAGAGGGTTGCCTCTCCTACACAGTATTGTTATCTTGTTTCTGATTTATGTGTTGAAAGGAAATGGGAGAGAAATATTCAGAGAGTAGTTTCTCCTTCAGGTATTAATGCATTAAAGCAACTCTAAAGCAACTGAATGTGCCAGCTGCTGTTCTGAACCTCTCAKTCCCAAGCAAAACCACGGAAGGACTATTCAAAGGCTACTAKAAGCTCGTCTGTCAGAATTTAACATTCTAGAATTGGCATGGTCGGTGTTCAGGCCAGAGGATGAGCCACCTGTGTTGCAATGTTAATGGTTAAAAGAGAGACAACATTCATGTCTTTCTGAGTTATCTGCTATTATGCTTCATTTGAGTCCTTCCTGAAGCAGTGCCCATGAGTGGTGATGTAACTCCTATCGTTCTGTTCTCTCTTCCTGCTTTTCAACAACCTCAGAGAATTGTGAGGTGAACTGTTAAGACAGCATGGACTCAAGCACCAGTAACATGTGGATGAGGCAAGTCTACATATTCTTTCTTCCTCACCACTTATTTCTGTAGTAATAGGTCCCAAGACTGTACTGAGCTTGTGCTTAGATGGGATCAGTTCATGAATGAAGAACAKCTAGATGAAGGTGAACTTGACAGAGAAGAGTTCTGGTGGGACAAAAAGACATTCTGAAGAAACCGCAGACCTGGTATTTCTGTCTTCTACTGAAGATATGTACCCTATACTGGTGAATGTGATTTAGTCATATTCAAGGTATTGATCCTTCTCTACTGCTCTTCAATTTTATGGGCCTGTGCTATCTAAAAAAACACAGAATAGAAACTGTAAACTCCATAAGTATGCTCCTCTTGTATGATGGGCCACATTCTGACAAAGCTGTTGTAGGAGACGTTACTTCTCAAAGTTGGTCCAAGCCTGTAGAATTAAATTCCTCAGGAAATAAGGGCTTTCACTGACCTTCTGTTCCAGAGAAAGGCAGCTTCCTTTGACCTCGCTTTCTCTGCCATAGAAATACAGCACCGTGTACATCTGCAAACACTGTTCCTCCAGCAAAAAGTAAACAAAACTTTTAGAAGACATTCCAATACATATTTTTCTCCCCTTTGGATAGGTTAAAGGACAAACAATATGTGGCAGGTACTCATCCTGCAGAATGATACACTGCCAGTGGGTGTTTAACATGTACTCATTACAGAGATTAATAGACAGACAGGGCGACTGATATTACAGCTACAAATAAAGAATTTTTTATCTATCTAGTTTTGAAAAAAAAACCAGCTAAGGATGGATCTATTATTAGATTTTAGTCCCTTACTTTATGTCTTGAATGGCAGGAAAAGATCGGGCTTTGGGAGTAGAGTGCTCTACCTGACTAAGGAGCACCAATCCCATGAAAATCTGTACAAAAAATTTAGGGCCTCCGTCTAGTACATAGGCCGGTAGGTGAACTCGGGATAAGAAGCAGGAAAATGACATCTGGCTGAAGTTTTCTCAATTTGTATCTGGGCTGCAGAAGCGTTTGAGGAGACATTGTCGTCTTCCTGCCAGTAGCATCTGGACTGATCAAGCGCTTGGAAATAAAAATCACTGGGGAGTAGTCTGGCATTTGTGTTTCCCCATGTAGAGAAATGTATGTCTGTGGTGGTATACAGCCCGGAGCAGCTGTCCCTGTGAGGGTTCACAAGCAGGACCCATAGAATCATAGAATCATTAAGGTTGGAAAAGACCTTTAAGATCATCGAGTCCAACCGTCAACCCAGCACCCATGCCCACTAAACCATGTCCTGAAGTACCACATCCACACGTTTTTCGAATGTCTCTGGTGATAGTGACTCCACCACCTYCCTGGGCAGSCTGTTCCAATGCTTGACTACCCTTTCGGTGAAGAAATTTTTCCTAATATCCARTCTAAACCTCCCCTGGTGCAACTTGAGTCTGTTTCCTCTTGTCCTGTCGTTTGTTACTTGGGAGAAGAGACTGACACCCGCCTCTCTACARCCTCCTTTCAGGTAGTTGTAGAGRGCGATAAGGTCTCCCCTCAGCCTCCTCTTCTCTAAACAACAGGCTAAACAACCCCCGTTCACTCAGCCGCTCTTCAAAGACTTGTTCAAGTAAAAGAAACTCAAGTCCCCAGTCCAAGCATGCGAGTTCTGCTCTTGGATGAAGTCATGCCTTTGCCTGGGGATTCTCTTGGATTTTGTAGTCCTTGCAGATGCTCCAGTATTCGTGGTGCTAGTAATCACTGGCTTAAACTTAGTTTGCCAAAAGATGCAGTAGGCCAGATCCATGACTCATGATGATCTGTATCTCTTTTTTTCTTTTCTTTCTTTTGCTGGAAATTAAGCAGCTTTTCAAAGACTCAGCAAATACCAAATAGCAGCAGCCTGTGTGCTGAGCTCCCATCCCAGTGTTCTGCTGACTGAAGTAGTTTCCTGCTGAATGCAGAATCAAGATCTGATGTTAGTACCTTAATTTTAATGCTCTACATGACTCCACTGTTCATTTTTAAATGTACCCTTCAAGATCTCTATAGTTAGTTTGTCTGCTAGTGGACAGGTAAGAGACAACTGCCAGGGGAGATGAATATAGATGATGAAGTGGATTCTCCCAAGGAAAAAAATTAGACTTCATATTTATTTGTTAGAATTTTAACTCTTTCTCCTGCTTGAGTCCTCCTTGTCCCGACCAAGTATGTCTCTGAGTGAATAAGGTTATTTTTTTACTTACAGTCTCAGGAAGAGGGCTAGGAGGAAGAGATTTCTATTTTTGCATTCATGGGAATATGTTGGTACAATGATGAGAAGTATCTTAAGTACCAAGGAAAATGTATTCTAAATTTATTTTTATTAAAAAAAAATAAGTGCTGTATGTGCTGAATCCTCTTTTTGATTGCTGAAAGTTTTGTGTTGCACAGCCTGGCTTACGTACTTTTGAGAGAAATCTTTGGCTGGAAATGCATGTTCTGCACTGAAATAGAAATATTTTTTTTCACTTAAACCTGCTCATTCCAAGAAGAGTTGGAAAACTCTGGGAGAAATTTTTGCTGCGTAAGATGCTTTGTTTCTGGGTGTGATGGCTCACGAATAATATATATCTGACATACTTGGGTATGGAGTTACATTGTTCTCGGTGATCTCATCAGGAAGATATTCAGTGAATGTTGTTAGAGCTGGGAATGCACCAGAGCATGTATTTATCAAACAATAACTTAAGAACAACTCGCTTTCCCTTGAAATTCTAATCCAGCTGAGTTTCTTGGTAGAGACTTTGATTTAAATTATATCTAATAATCAAAGTTAAATCTTCAAACTCCATTTCGATTAAGGTTTATAAAGCTATTTATTCAAGAGGCTGTGTGGAGGACAAGATGCAGTGACTAAACCCAATAGATTCACTTGCTGTTTGTTTGGGGCATATTTTTTTTTCCTTACCTCTACCACTGGTAGCCCATGCAGTGTATTTTCTGCATTATTCTGTATCAACTGAACATACTCCCAATATTTAACTGTATAGAGAGGTCTTTTGAAACCTGTGACACTGTTTTTGGCTTTTTGCTGTGTCTTATAAGGATGAAAAATACTGCAACTGAAAGTAGATTTGGTACTTTTGATTTACTGTCTTGTTTGAAAGCGTACGTGAAAGAGGTTCCCAGTGATGCTGCACTCAGGAACTATAACTCTTCTAAAGATAAAAGAAATTGTTACAGTCCTTTCACTAGCTAATTTCTGCATGCTGTAAATGGATTGCTGTGTATCCAGGGAAAATTGCTCACGGGAAAAAGAGTCTGTGACTTTTATTTAGTGCATTTTGTGCAGCAGTTACTAGGCTAGACAGAATGCTTAATAAATTACTGGTTTAGTAACTTGGAGCAAATCACTTTTGCTGTAACTGAATTACCAAAAAAATCATGCAATAGCAATAAAAGGTTTTTACAGCGAAATTAAATATTTGGAGCGGTGCTTTCTGTACTTGACAGGCTAACGCACCCTTTTTATAGAATAAATCATTTTAGTGTGGCTTAGGAGGGGAGACTTGGGATATCATACAGAATTTGAATATTGCGGAGCGCTAGATCTGTTAAGATGCCACAAGTGACTGTGCTGGAGAAATGCATCCCCTTCTTTCCTTCTYGATGCAGTTTTAGAACAGGAATTGCCTTAGTATGCTCTTGCCCATCCTGCCATGCTGTGATAGCAAGTCTGCAGGATCAGCTCAGTGAAGCTGAACCTGCACTCTGTAAAGCTGACCAGTGAGGGGAACAAGGCCAAGTGGAGATGCATCAAGACCCAGTTGCACCAGTATAGTTATACCCCGTCTGCTTCAGTTTTAGTTCGTAGCAGTCCTTGGCACTGGCAGTGTCTCCATGAAGTTGGGAGAACTGAGGCAGATGCTCAGGAAGCAGCAGTTAGGTGACGCCATGAGAGAGATGTACTGTCTTATACCTGATCCTTATTTATTTTTCCACCCTGAAATAAAGTGTAAAGTTTCTCCGACAAGGATATAGGTCAAGTGTTTCAAGGTTCCTACTAAGTGCTTGATCTAGAATGGTCCCTCTGCCTGTATTTCCCAGGCAGAACAACCAGAGGCATTCTGGCTTTTAATTTCCTGACTTGGTTTGTGTCCTTTGTGCTGATCACGTTTCCTCTAAGCTTTTAGCAATCTCAGCGAAGTTATTTTGTACGTACAGAATACTTAACATTTGTACATGCTTGTTGTTTAAGGGTTTTTTGAGCACGTTTTTGTCAGTAGAAAGCAGACTTATCAACTGCGCTTTTTGTGATACTTCGAGTGAGCAAACAGAGTTCATACAGTTTACTTCTGTGTTTAGCAGTTCCGGCAGAGAAACCAAACCAGCCGTATCTGTTTAGACTGCCTCCATTCTGCCGAGCCTTTGTAGCCCTGCCAAAGTTCTCCACATCACTGAGCCTCCCCATGAAAACCAGAGACCACTTCACTTTGTTCATGGGGCTGAAAGCCACTCACAGTGTGGGATTTGGGGAGCAAAATTCTTTCAAGAATGAATTACACTCAACCAGTTAGAGTCGTCAGAGGAGTAAATCAAAGGGATTATTTGTTTTGACTGGTGCCTGATTTGTTTTTGCCAATGTTATGCTCAGTCAGAAAATTAAAAAAAGCCCCTTAATTAAGTGTGATATTTTTATAAGCAAAAAAACAGGCAGAAGAATCTGGCTTAGCTTTCACTGTGTCTTCCGTGCAGGAACTTTATCGTCTGAACCGTACTGGCTTCTTTCTATTACATGTTGTAATGGACAACAATCATGCTTTAAAAATTGGGTGAGAGGAGTGCAGTTTGTATAATATAGTGATTAAGTAGAGGGCAGAAGAGTGTACCTATATCTAAATATTTGATCATGGGAATTGCTCTACTTCTATAAATTGTTTATAAAGAACTARAAACAAAGTGACAGATATGCAGATGACCATATGAAGTAGGCAAAGCAGAATGATTTTAGGGAAAAAAAAAAACCTCCTTTTGTTTTTCAGTTTTCTGAGCATTTGAAAGGAACTGTGGTGGAATATAACTTTAGGCTGTAGAATTATTAGCAAATATCCTTACAAATAACCACTGAGGAAACTACTTCTCATGCCAAGACTATTTCCAGCAGGTTGTGTTTGTAAAACTACTTAGGAGACTTAAGGAAAGAGAATAGGAATGAACTATTGCTTTCAACATTGTTAAAGTATGTTAAAAATTGTGCTGAAATAGTCAATGTTATTAGCTCAGAATTCTCATTGCTGAGCTACAAAAGTCATTAATTCTTTGATTATGAACTTAAGAAAGGTTCAATAGAACTAGTTAAATAGGCTGTATAATGGCAAGGGAAATTTATGAGGAACTGCTACTGTATAACCTTTGGTAAAGAGATTTCAGGAGATAAAACAGGTAGGTGTCTGTATTGTTTTATCATTAATACTGGATCAGTTGCACATGCAGTGAACTTGTAAAGAAATGTATCTAATCAATATTAATGAACAGCATTTTGACACTATTCAGTTAAATTATAGTGTTAATAGCTGGAAAATACTGATATTGTGAGTCCTGTAGGTTTCAAAATAGATTTAAACATTTAACATAGCTTTGTTAGATGGGATAAAATGTTTTTGAGAAGGCATTTTAAAATTTGATATTTACCCAACAGCAGGGCTGAAGGAAGGGATGGGAAAAATCTGCAACTTTAAAGATCTGATAGATGCCACCTCTGAATCTAGACATAAGATGTTAACTGTATCTATGTGAAATTACCACGTTCATTCATTCAAAGTTGTGTCATTTGGAAATTCAACTGGCAATGAATTTTTTAGGTAATGCAAATTTTTATCGGAACAGAAAATAGTTTTAACAGTGCTAGTAGATGAGGTTTAGAGATGCATTATTTGCCTGTTTGTTATGATAAATGTTTATAGTGTGTTAGTTACAGTAGTTAATAATAACTACTTAAAGTTTTGTACTCATTGCTACTTTAAAATCCAGTGTGGGGAGCGAAACTGCTTTGCTTTTGCTGGGTGAGGCACTTACATTCTTTTTTTTTGGAGAAAGTATTTTTTCTGAAAGTGATACTGTTAACTTGGGCAACTTTCAGTCTTATTAAAGGGGACGGAAATTAGCTGTATTTTAACCAGTACCATATGAATGTTCCATCATGCTGAATGTTGGTGGTGACAACACCTGTGACCTCAGCTGTTCTGTTGTTTCCTATGCTCCACCAGCTGCAGCTGTGTCAGGCAGTGTGGCTTTGTATCATCCTTGCAGGTTTGTAGGTTCAGGTCACTGAGCATCTTGTAATAAGGACTGGTAGTCTGAAGCTGAGTAGATGTTCTAGAGGAATGAATGAAATGGGTTTATTGCTTTGGCTTTAGTCCATGTTGCTGAAATGGTACCATCACTRGTAGAAGAGTGGAATTTCGCAGGCACTGAAAACTCTGTGGTCAAGTATCTAAATCTTGCAACCCAGGTACAGTTATCCACGTGCAGTTACCCTCTGTGGGAATAGTCGGTTCCTGCTAAATTTATGGTCCAATAATAAGAAAAGGAGACTGAGTGGTGTTCTCGTCTAGAACAAATAATATGATTGCCCTCCTAATTTTGCTACATTCAGATAGCTGTAGTTGTGTCCTTAGTATCCCAGGTTTTCAGGACACTTAAACAGAATAACAGGGTAGTTACTCTCCCAAAGATTTTACAGTTGAAACTAGGGCTGAGAGAAGAGTTAAAGTGGATGACGCATAGGGAGCAATTAAAATGCTGCTTTGTAAAAAGTTTGGATGTACAGATTTTGAAATAAAAGTTCCAGAAGTTCAGAGCAAGTACAGAAAGCTGTTCGACAGAAGTGGGGGAAACTGAGGGATTAAACTCAGTAAGAGGATTTTGAGGCATGGGGAGTGACATGGTTGGGCAGTAGAAAGAGAAATCCTTTTACTCTGTCATGTTTAACTGAGGAATTAGGAATGTCAGGGAAAAGGAGGTTACAAAGGGGAGGTAACGAAAAAGGATGGAGAGAGGTGTGAATCACGGTGTGTGCACAGGCAGTTAGAACAAGAACGACTTCAGAGGATAGTGAGAGAGAGGAGACCCAAGGTTTTTAAATTGTGACAGAGAAAGAGAAATGAGAAATGGCAGATAATAAATTTGAGAGTCTCTTTAACTACTCAGCTCTTCTGAAACCAAAGTCTGTTCTCATAGCCAGCATTTCTTGCAGGCTCATGTAAGTCCTAGAGGTGTCTGCCAGTTGGCCTTCTCATGCTCTCACAAACTCTCCTCTTCAGATATTTTGTTCTTGATGGTTGCATCTAGATTTAAATTCTCTATATGTAGTATTTTTTCAGCCCTTTCTATGACTAATATTTTCAGGAACAGATAATTCCTTTTAATCACTTTTTTCCCCAGGCTAATACAGAGGTTTTCTGGAACAGAATTTCCTGGAGCTGCCACACCACCACATAATGCAGTTCCAAGGATTTGTTGCAATTTGGGTATCTTAGATGGGACTTCATCTGGAAGTCCATCTTTAGCTTTCAATTTTCAGTCCTGCAGAGGAATAGTATTGATTACTTTAAAAGAATTCAGTGGAAAGAACACAAAATGTAGGCACAGGATGGGGAATGACGGGGAGAATGACTGTACAATAATTATGTATTTCTGAAGTGAGTGGGTTGGTGGGGAAGGAGGACAAAATGTCTGCTCATAGCATGAATAACTGCTTGAGATAAACTAAGCAGGGAATATTCAGATGGAATATCATGAAAAGCTTCCTGAGAGAGGCATTTAGCTGTCTACAGAATGGCCGATCACTTAGCTCCCCGAGTTTCCTCAGATCGTCTTTCAAATGTTTCAAATGCTGTAAAATGCTGACAAGGAGAAAAGTTTGCTGTCATATTGCATCTCTTCTGCCTTCAGTTTTTAGTCTGTTTTTGTTAGTTCCACTATCTTATTAAACAGACTTCTACTTAAAAAAGCAAAACATGTATGAATGTATGAATAAATAACCTTTGCTCAGCTGTCTTCTTACTGGAGAGGCCTTGGGATATGCCCAATCCAAAGAGGAGAAAAGACTACGGGATTGCGGGCTGTTGTGTCCAAATCTTCAGGCTTGCAGTTGGGAACTGTTGCTTGTCCTCAAAGCTGAATTTTCTTTTTTCCATACCCGCAATGGTTTTGATTTATCTCCAGTCAGCGAACGTGACAGAAGCATGTCAGAACTATTGAGACAGGTCTTCATTTATTTAATGTGGGATTGCTTCCGTGACCTGGAAAGTTTGGGAGAAAAGCACAAAGGAAAAACAAAGGAGTTCCTAAAATACCTGCATGTGCAGCCTGCAAAAGACTGATGATTTTCATTTGATAATTGACCATCCATGTAGTAGATAGTGTGTTTATAAGTGTCTTTATAAGACACTTTTGGAACTGGCTGAACTTCTGTGGGCCTTGCACTTGCAGCCTTTGATCTCTTCTGTTTTGATGGAAATTGAAACTAGCCTGGACTCTTTTCAGCAGCTTTCTGGAGATRATGTCTTCCACCTTCTAAAATAATCCGTGTTCTTCTAGTATGTATTTTGGTGACCTGTTTTTAGGACTGTCTTGAGACGTGTCTTGAGACATGGTATTCTGCATTTTAGGGCAATGTTAACAGTGAGTTGTCCAAACTGGATGCATTTTGCTGAGTTATGTGAAAGCTACAATGAAATTCTTTTAAAGACAGTTTGTCCAACTTGCGGATAAAATGGGACCTAGCTGTATTTACATCTAAGCATCTCATGGAAAAGAGAGATGAATTGACTATCTGCTGTCTAAGAAGTGTTACCTCATGAGGATACTGGAAATTTGAGGACATTTGCTGGACATTGGTTGTAATTGCTGGCTATTTACGTGGAAAGTTAATGCATGGAGCATGTTATATAAACCAAAAGAAATAATAAATACCATAAACACTGCTTGGTTCAGATAGATGCAGCCAGAATAATCAAAACTGTATTTAAACTGCATTAGCTGTAAGTGTTTAGACAAGATCCAACAAATTATTTCTTGGCTGCTGTAGAGAAGGCTTATATCCAGCTTCAAAGGCTTTTACACAGGGTCAGAGTTTCCTTATGCTTCCCTTCTATAAAAGCCATGAGAAAAAAGCTGTGTCCTTCTCTGCTTTCCCACTCTGTTGATATGAGCATCATTACTTGCACTGATGTCCTGAATGCATTGTTCGCTAGTTGTCTTATCCATACCCTTTCACAAAAATTAAGGGGCTCCCACCCTCAGCCAAACTAGTCCAGAGAAAAACCTTTTAGTTTATTGTACATCTTTTACTCAAATTTTAATTCTATAATCTGTTGGCACTGTCCCCTTTGTCCTTTTATTTGTTTTATTTTTTGAAATCTGTCAAAATTTACATTTTATTGTTTTGGTGTAGGAGATATTACTGAACGTGCCATCTATTGCACGATTTGGATACGTGGCTGGTGCTCAGTTGCTCCAAATGCTATATGAGGAGAGTCCTTCCAGTAAGCACTGGGAGAGAAGAAACTTCAGACCAAACCACCAGGCATGCACAATGGTTTCTTTGTGCCTGTGGTTAACATATTCCAACTAATAAACCTAACTAGTACTTTCATTTATAAAGGATGCGCTGCCAAAGCCCTTGACACTGAAAACTATAATTTTTGTCAGTAAATATATACGAACGTTAAAAAAAAAAATAAAAAATTGCAACCTAATTAGTAAAATGTGACCCTTGCAGAAAAAAACCATCAGACCATGTTCTTTGTTTACTAACCTGCTGCCCACAGAATATTGCTTGGAGTCATTCTCCATAGAGACTCATGCTTCTCTGGCAAAAGCTTGTAGTTTGTCATGGTAGGCATCCTCATTTTGAGAGAAATGAGCATATTGTCTGTATATGCAGGGAACAGCTTTCTTGGGAATCAATCAAACTCCATACTGCACCAAATCCAATCATTGTCTCCTGCAGATGTAAAGCACTCATCTTTTACATTGCTAAAATCAGTGTAACGTATGCAAACAGTGCTTTTTAATCAACAAGTGATTTCCCACTGCGATAGGGAGAGGGAGAGAATATACAGGGATAGTGAACACATCACCAAGCACCGTGGAAGTTATTCAGGTGTTGTGATGGTTTCAGCAAAACTCCGTGAAATAAAATAGTCCTTGATTGTAGGTTCAATTAGAGAAAATAAATAAATAAATAAATAAATACACAAACTCAGAATACAGTCCAGACCTTGCAGATCATGTGGAAGGGAGACTTGGGAGTGACATATTTTTAGCTCATATATTAATTTCTTTGAATGTCTCTGACATCATGTGTTGTCTGGATTAAAAACATTTGCGTTCAAAAGGTCTTTTGTCTCTTATATCTAAACAGAACTCAAGTATATGTTCACTGGAATTTCAACCACTGGTCATATGGTCACCGTTAAATATTCCTAATGTGCCAGTAATATCCTTATTAATTTCCCTTCTATTGAGAACCTTGGAAAAGCAGTTTTCTTGCTATGGCTGATTGGCATGAAGAAAATGCCTTTAAGTATATATAATAGTAGTCTGCAGTCAAGAAATATGATTTAGTATCTAGTAAATTGTGGGTTTATGAAAAATTGTGTATAAGGTCCTGGATTTAGGGGGAAGGCAAACACTTTGCAAAAACAAACCGCAGAAGCATTGAGGGCAGATTCTTTGTTTTCTTTTAACACATTGTTATTACTGGCCTAGATAATCTCACCATCAGTATTTCCCCTCAAGTATAAGAAAATGTACTTCTCTGGTTTTGGTATAATTCTGGGTTCTGCAGTGTTACTTCAGAAAAGAAATTTGCTACAAATGTCATGCTAAATGAACTTTAATCTTGTAACACTCTATTGTATTTTGTATGTGCCTGCACTTTCTCATGTTGAAAAACATGTGCATCTCATTTTATATATAAACTGTTGTTGATTTAAGTCTTTGATGATCTGAGATTAGATTCTGAAAACTAAAAATTTAATAACTTGTGGGACATTTAAGGGTACTTGAAATGTTACGTGTTCTGGTTAGAATGCATACACACGTCATATCTGAAGATGTATGGCCCATTATGAAGTTTTGAAGATGAATGGTGCTTTATGAAGTGTTTTCTGGTTTTCTTCTCTGTTTCCTCCATGGTGGTCAACCTGCCAATAAATAGGCTCTAGGGGCTGAATTAATTGAGAGGAAATTGGGGTTGAATATTGGAGAGGCAGGAGAAAAGAATGAAATGAGATGATAAAGTAGCTTTCCAGGAATGTGATAAAATGCCTGCATATCTCATTTTCACCATCTCTGGTTGCCAAATGGAGGTTGCCCTCTCCCCTCCATCCTTAGTATGAGTATTCATTTTCCTGTCTTTCAGATAAAGTCGCTCTGCTTCAGCCAGAATCTTGGGCACTGGGAGAGGAACTTCTTGAGGAGAGAAATGCTCTCTCTTTTGATTTACCTGGTAGCCACAGTGACCCACTGAAGGTGGCTGATCCCTCACACCTGTGAGGGAAACCCTGTCAGGTGCACTGGGGTCCAGATTCCACCCTGAAGTTTAAAAAATRGGAGTGGGAAGAGTGGGAGGGAGATTTTAGTTACAACCTGAYACTTAAGCTTTTCTTGCTCATGAAAACCAGTGTGGACATACGGGTGCGACTGCTGATCAAGATGGTCTGGAGAGCAAGCAAAGGAAGGTCTCCAGCCGTTGTTATGGCATCTACGGTGAAGGTGGTGTGTGGGGACGCCAAGACAACCCTGTGAGGGAAACCCATTGGCATCTCTAGCACAACATTTGTTACTACATAAACTGCCTGTTTAACACCCATCCTTTGCCAGTGCAGTCCTGCTAAATGTACCTTGAGCTTTTGTTGTGCTTTGTCCTCCTTCCCAGAGGAAACTCAGGTCTCTCATAACCACTTAAAAGCTTTTCTGCAATACGTTTACAGCCTGGTTTTCAGTACTGCTTTTGTTTCTTGGTGTTTCCTTGAGGTAATTTGGAGAGATTGTGTTCTTAGGAGAGGAATCTGCTGTAGCTCAATAGACACAGATCACTGTTGAGGCAATCTAGCACCTTTTGTATGTGTTTGTGTGTGTTTTCTGAACTTCTGCTTGTGTTTCACAACACGCTTCAGTTGTGTTTTCACTGGTGACATGCTTAGAGCAAATGACACGTTACACCACCACCAGCTAATATCTGTTCCCAGGCAGCAGTTTATATAGATTTCTTCCCCTCAAACCTATGCTGATTTGATGATACTGGCGAGAAGTCATGGGCAGTTCTGGTGACATACCTGAATTGGAGTCAACGCTTTCTACAGAACTGCAGAAACTTTTTATCTGCAGCTTTCTTTTTACCTCATTTGATGACTTTACTGTT
This sequence comes from Oceanodroma leucorhoa, assembly GCA_030449065.1. Classification (NCBI taxonomy): domain Eukaryota; kingdom Metazoa; phylum Chordata; class Aves; order Procellariiformes; genus Oceanodroma; species Oceanodroma leucorhoa. The sequence continues at coordinate 13,263,166 of JASVER010000004.1, read as the reverse complement.
TCTACTAACTTCTTCTGTCGTGTCTTTTTAAAGAAATAAAACATTAGCTAGCTTTTTTTTGGAAAAGCATGTTTACTGGAGAATGTAGGATAGCACTGTATCAGTTCTGGAATAGAAAGTAACTGTGAGGTTGCTTGTTAGATTGCAAAGTTTGTAGGCAAAGTCCTAGAAATATTTCAGTTCTGTGTCTTTTTGCCTTATGGTGTGGTTCAGTTACAATTATAATGTAATTATGGTAGCTGTGTTAGTATCGGATGTCCTGCAGCTGGAAAGAATAAATGTTAGTTACTGGAGTGAGATCTGCAACTGCACTCTGAGTTATGTGAAGGTAGGTGGTTTCATAAAATGAATATACAGCTCACATATTTTGGGGATATATGCATTGCAGAGGACCTGTTCTTTGGAGCAGCTTTTTCCAAGAAGGTGTCTTTGACACGTGTTGTTCAAGTAAGCTATCCTGCCAAGCTGAGGGGTTTCAGTATGACAGGAGTAGCAGCCCACTAGCAGAGTAGTTTTGCCTTTTTTGCTCTTAGTAATAAATGAGTGAATTTGCATTTTGTTTCATTTGTAATGTGCAAAATCCAGGTAGACACTTTTGCTTACTGTTGTTCAGGAAGACCAGTCTACTAAGTGTTCAAGTTTCCTGCTTACCCTGACCTTATTTTGCAGTCAACATTTTTCAAAGCCATAATTAAAATGTCCTGCAATGTTACCACCTTGTGGCTCACATTCCCTTCGGTCTGTCCCTGCCATATGTGGACTAAAAGGGAACCGTGTGCATAAAGGCTTCATTCTCTTTAGAAGAATGTGGTGGAGATAAATGCTGGCCAACCTTCAAGCATCTTTTCTTCTTTCAACAGGAATGAAGCATCCAAGAACGGCTTGGAAAGTCAGTAGTAAATTTTATAAGACATCAGTGGGAGGAGAAGAGTTTAGAGGGAACTACAGATTCCTATCAGTTACTCTGAAATTGTTGTGTTATTAAATCCACTAATGTGGGAATAAAAAATGCTGAATGCATTCAAATKATATACGTATGAACCAGATTTTTCACGCAGTTACTTCTGGTAACAAGGACTGGAGTGGATGTGTTAGGAGAATCTTGTTCCTCGTGCCCCTAATTGTCTGTGTGCAATCTTGTCAGAGGTTTATTTAAAGGCTAGGATAAGTTTCTTCTAACATTCAACCCTTAAAAATATTTAAGCAGGTACAGCCCTGATATAATCTTAACTAAATATGCCTTTCAAGCTTATTAATCCGGGACATATAATCAGTTTTGTGTACTACTGTGATAACCATTATGTTTAATTTTGAAAGTTAAAGGCATGAAAACTAATAAAATTAGAATAGGAGCCTCTGAGAACAGTGCCTGAAGGAGAAATTAAATTAATYTCAACACAAACAGATATGAAATAAAGTACAAATAGAACAGCAGTAATAATTTTAGTATGACACAAGGTTTCATTAAAAAATCCAACAACCTTTATTGCATTCAGTGTCAGGGTTGTGGAGGCTGAATGAATATGGGGTCTTTTTAATGCATTTTTTGGAGGTGATTGAAGAGTGTTGTCTAATAGTCAGTGGTGCTTGCCAACTGGTTAGCCAGTGCTATATAAATGTCAGAATTTCTGTGAGCATACATTCCTCTGTCATGTGTGAAATTGGGGGGGTGCAGGGATAGTTAAGTAAATACATTATTTCAACTTGCAGCTGTAGGAAGAGAAACTAGAGGGAGATGGCATTGACAATGAGACACACAACCTTTCAGATGAAGGTCAGGGATTCAAATGTAAGGTGAAGTGACAGGGAGTATTAGCACTGACAGATATTGAGTGGCCTAAGGACATAAATTTGATGTTAAGTCCAAGTAGACAGAAACCCACATCATACAAACCTATCTGTATAGCCTGGACCTAGCTGGCGTTTCTGATGTTTTTCTTTCTGATTTTCTGTCTGTAGCTGGACACAGGGGAAAAAAAAATCTGCTGTGAACATTTTCACAAGCTCAAAAAGTTTCCCGTGCTATGGAGGACAGGAAGAAATTTGTGCCTGTGAAAATGTCAGAGATGATAGCAACCTGCAGCCGTTCCTGAGATGCTTGGTAGGGGGGAGATGGAGACCAATATGCAAAGCACAGCTCGGCTTGATTCCAGGGTGTGGCCGTGAGGACACCTCTCCCACTTTAAGGATGAGTGCTATAGTCACTCTGCGTGTCCCTTGCAATGAATACTCAAAAGTTTCACACAAGCTGACCAGTTCCAAACGAGATAACTTCCATTTTCTGGTATCGCCGCCTATGGTAGTCACACCATGATTTTGAAAAGAGACAGGACAAGGGACTTGTGTATCTCCTCCCTTTCTGTTACTGCAGTTGACTTGTTTTTCACCTTTCTCCAGAGTTTGTCTAGAGCTATGAGTTATCCATCTGCTGTCCTGTGCAAGGGAAACACTGGCTTGTGCCTGGCATGTGCACGTGTTAAAAGATGGCAACAGGCAGTAGCCATGCAGTGCTCAGACGACTCATGCACTTGAACCGCTTTCCAGCCTTGTGGTATGCCAAACATCTTGAAGTGTGTGTTGCCACTGTTTTTTCCTGCTTTGCCAAAGCTACTTTGCACCAGGTTTTCCAAAGTTCCTTGCACTCCAAATGCATTCCGGAGCCCTTGCATTACTGGTTCCAATAAACTGAATCTCTCCTGACTTTGAGCAGATATTCCACCCTGGGAATCATCCTGAAAACAGTTCTCTCATCTGGTCTTTTACAGAAATTGTTTGTATTTGATGAAGCAGCCTCTTCTCCATCTTGGTGAAAACTATTCACAATAGTATATAAACAATGAAATTAAGAACAGATAAACATGAAGGGTAAGCTACCAATTTGTATCAAAACTCCCAGTTTTTTGAGATATGCTAATGGGAATTGAGTAGGGAAATCTGTCAGTGTTACTTACAAGTACTTTGCTGTGTCTCTGTGAGTACGACTCTTCTGTTTCTGTGGGGCTGTGCACAGGTACTAGGAACTGTGGACTGAGTTTTTGTTTGTGTAACGAGCTACTGATAAAAAGATCAATACAATATAATTAACTAATCTGAGTTTAGAAATGAGAAGTTAATGATTTTCTAAGTCCACATTTAAGCCTCAACAGAAATGCTGTTTTAATTATCAGAAATTAAAAGAAGCCAAAGGGACTGTAATCGGTGAAAGAAGAACTGTAATCTGAAAATGATGTTGAGACTTTGAAAACATGTCTCATACCATATGTAAAGCAATTCTTTTAGGGTCGGTGTAAGATAAAGACTTTTTTTCATGTTGCAAGCCAAATAATGTCCTATTTCTGTGGGTTCTTGCATCAGTTCATAAACCTATTAGACAAAAATTACAAATGATTCCATAAAATGGATTTCATACCAACTTTAATTTTTACCGTGATTTTGACTGCGCTAAGTAGAAAAGAGGCCTTTTATCTTGTGCCAGTAAAATACTATATTGAAGATTACGGTTGTACTTTAGCTTTCTGGATCTTGAAGGACATACTTGGGTTTGGTAGAATCGATTTCCAGGTTGTGTTCTGCTTTTTGGGTCTCTTTAATGAAATTTTCAGAGCCAAAAGAAATGTGGATTATTTATAGAGCCAGAAGAAAATGTGAATTATTCATTCTGGAATCAGTGTCATAATTACAAAAAGGGACCTCTGGAGATCATGTAGTTCAACCCTATGCTCAAAGCCAGGTCAAATAGCACCTGGGTGTTGAATATCTCCAAGGGTGGAGACCCCACAGCCTCTCTGGGTAGCAGTTCCAGTGTTCTACAACCCTTGTAATAAAAATGTTTTTTTTTAATTTTGAAATTAATTTCTTCTGTTTCAGTTTGTCCCTATTGCCTCTTGTTCTGTCAGTGGGCACTACTGAGAAGAGTTTGGTTCCATCTTCTTTACTTCCCTTATCAGGTATTTATACATATTGATGAGATCCTCTGAGCCGTCTCCAGTCCCAGCTCTGTCAGATGCTTCAGTCTCTTCATCATCTCTGTGGCCCTTGGCTTGTTCCAGTATATTCATGTCTCTCTTGTTCTGGGGAGCCCAGAGCTAGACACAGCACCCAGATGTGTCTCACCACTGCTGAGTGGAGGGGAAGGATCACCTCCCTTGCCCTGCTGGCAATGCTCGGCCTGATGCAGCCTGGGGTGCTGTTGGCCTTGTTTATGGCACCAGTTGTCCATGAGGACCCCAAGCTCCTTCTCTGTCAAGCTGCTTTATAGCCAGTCAGCCCCACCTTGATCCTTGAAAATCAGCCAGCTCTCCTGGACCCTTTTTCTCTCCAGGACTATCTCCCACAGAATTCTTATAAGCAGGTCCTTGAAGAGGCTAAACTCTACTTTCCTGGTGTCCAGGGCTGATACCCTGCCATGTGTCTTGCTCCTTCCTCTCAGGATCCTGAACTCCACCCTCTTATCTTCACTGCAGACCTTCACATTCCCAACCAGTTCTTCCTTGTTTGTAAGTATCAGATCCAGCAGAGCATCTCCCTCATGGGTTCCTCGATCACCTCTGTGAGGTAGTTGTCATCAGCGTACTCCAGAGACCTCCTGGATTGCTTGTCCCCTGCTGTGTTGTCCCTTCAGCAGGTATCGGGTGGTTAAAGTGCCCCATGAGGATCAGGGCCTGCAAACCTGGGGCTTCTTGTGTTTGTCTGAAGAAGGCCTCATCTACTTTTTCCTCTTCAAGGGCTGTCTGTAGCAGACACACCGCAGTGTCACCCACATTGGTCTGCTTGCTAGTCCTGACCCACAAGTTCCCGGGTGGCTCATCATCTGGCCCAGAGCTCCAGGCGATCCCGCTGCTCTCTCATGCAACAGGCAACTCCTCCTCATCACCCTCACAGCTTGTCCTTCCTAAAGAGCCTGCACCCATCATTTGCAGCCCTCTGGTCATACAGGCCAACCCACCATGTCTCTAGGATCCCAAGGAGATGGCAGCCCTGCAGCTGCACACAGACCACTGTTTCTCCTGCCTGTTCCCTCTGCTGCGTGTGCTGGTGTTTCGGTCATCACTTTGTAGTAATTTCCTACCCCACCCCAGTGGGTTGCTGTACTTCTGGAAATGCACGAAGTTAGCGCTGTGTCAAGAAGTTTATTCTGCAGTTCAAGAGAGAAGCAATGTATGTATGGGAAAGAGAAAATGTTACATACACATTAAAAAAATCAGTAAGGAATAATAGGAATCCTAAAAAAACTTGTGACAAATAAAAAGATAATCTTAGCAAAATTCTGAGAGAAGTAGTGCAGATGCCAGGAATGTAGGATAAGCCATAGAAATAAAAAAGGGTTACAGTAACCATATGAAAGACTAGTGGAGTGTTTTAGCATGCTTCACAATGAAATCCTTTATGTAGCAGAGGAAGAAATGGCAAGAACCTGGTCTACGCGTGGATTTGTGGAGTAAGAGGACAGCATCAGAAGAGCCTCTGTCATAGGCTGGAGTGGCAGCTGTGAGCACAGGCCTGTGAATCTGTGACCATGAAAATACTTAAAGCTGGAAAGTGGGAAGTTTTTGCCATCACAGCAGAAAGGTGTAGAGCCACCTCCCACTATAGAGTAGTGAGGACAAGACATCACCAGTTCTGATGGGTCATTGTGACTATAGAAGTGGGATGATGAGGCAGTTTTAGGAGAACTGATTACATGATCAGCACTCCTTTTAGTATGTATAATGGTGAGGGACAATGGTGCGGTAAAAGGCAGGAACTTCATTTCCATTGTGTCCAGCTGATGGTGTTGAATTAAGTAAAAGCTTCTGGAGATGTAAAATTACGAGGCAGGCTTGTGAGCTGACAGCGTTCAAAATCCAGTTTGGCTTTTGAATGCTGCAGAGAAGGCTCAGTAGGGCACATTTTAAAAAAGCTTATGTTATAATAGGTATATTATAGGAAAAATATTTTCCTAAGAGCAAACATTGAAACAGTTTGTCCAGAGAGGTTGTGGCATCTCCATCTCTAGAAATTTTCAAAATTCGACTGCACAAGACTCTGAGCGATCAAATCTAAGTTGACCCTACTGTGAGCAGGGTGTGGAAGTCAATGAGCATCCAGAGACCCCTTCCAACCTCAAGTATTCTTTGATGCTCAGTGTCTGGCACTGGGACATAAATGTTATGTTTTGAATCCTCCTCTCTTGTAGTCCTCTGATATTATGACAAACATCTAAGGGTTGTTTTGACTTGCTGCCATCAGCAGTCTTCTTGGGGGATTTGTAAAATAAAATCCATTTTCTTGAGGACAGTTCAGAGGTGGCTACTCAGGATGGCTTTCAGGACACTTTTGCTCATCARAATGCTCTAAGGCATGCTAGCAGGGCATGGGGTCTGATTTAAGGGGTCTTCTAGTGTTCTGGAGAGGAGAAAATAGTTTTGTAATTTTTTTTGAGAAAAATCTACAATTTCGACAGTTTTGGAAAGTGGTGTTTGCCAGTAGTGTGTAGTATCACAGTGTACAATTAGGACAGTTTTTGTAAATGCTTCAGTGAAAGAAGTAGCACTAGGCATTAGTGTTTATTTTAGCTGAGATTAATTTTGATATCTGATAAAAGAAATTTCCAAGATAAAACATTTGTGAATGTTGCTAGATCTGCAGTAATGTGGTAGAAGCCATATAGAATGTGGTAGAAGTGCCATATATATTCCTAAGTGAAAAATATATAAATACAAAGACTCTCTAGATTATAAAATAATCCCTTTCTTCATACACAGATCATCTACTACATGTGTAAGGGAAATCTTCCTTTGGTAAGTGTAGAAAAAGGATTGTTTCTCTCTGCATATCAGGTCAGATGTTGTTTCAGCTTTCATACAGGGGCATTTGCAGAGATTCTTTGCTGATCTTTGAACTAGAAAAATAGCAGCTACATCCTCATCTTTATGCAAGGGTAAGTGACATTTTGGTGATACCTGGTTTTGTTTAGATATAGTTATTGTTAYGATTTTTCCTCTTAAGACCTCTAGAAGGTAGGCTGAAATGTATAAATTAAAATATTTTTGAAATACAGTATTTTGAAGAGTGGTATTATTTCTGAAATGTTACAGCTCAGGAAGTAGGAAATAAAAGATTCTAGGGAACTTAAATACGGAAATGCTAAGTCTTGAAATCCAACATTTAGTAAGAAAATGGTAGTCATTTCAATACTTGGTTATCTTTTGAATGCTCATATAGTTTCTATGTCTCATTACCTTTATTACAATTCCCTTATCAGTAATAACTTATTTTCAGACTAATTTTCTCCTTCACTGTCCTACATACCATAAATGATATCAGCCCATGCTATTTAACTGCTCAGTGGTTTTGAGATTCACTTCAAACAGGGAGGTTTGGTTGCAATACTTTCCGAGAACACTTTATTTTCAATCACTTTTACAAAGTAGAGATTCAGCTTTAAAGCGTTTACTGTATATTGTGACACAGAGGCTCTTTGAAGGTTAATCAGCTTTTTAGCAATAATAGAGTTGGATTCTTGTGTGACTAAGTGAGTCACTTCTGTTTCATGTGATCTATCATTTAATCGGAAGCCTGGAAGTTAAGACTTACTACACTGCATATTAAGTAGAAAAGACAGTTTTTGTTTTAATCATTTTTTTCTTTCTGAACTTCACGATATCTTTAGGACTGTAAATTAGTTGAGACAGCTAGACTGATTATTTGAGAACCATTCCTAATGTGCGTGAAATCTAATAAAAGGAGCTGTACAGTGAAGTCATATTATTTGGACACCGAAGCTAAAAACTAATTTGAAGAAATATTCTTATATATACAAAATAAAATCCTCTAAATGTGGTAATGTTCCTGATTTACATTTAGGGCATGATTTAATCCAATTGCAGTTTAACTGGAGGCAGTTAGTGTTTTATTAAAGGCAAGTGCAGAAACTCACAAATCTTTTTTCACATATTTGTAGCCCAAAACAAATATTTGGGAAATGGTCAGGGTAGACTTTCACAAGGAGTTTTTACCAAATAAGAGTTTTTTACAACTGAGTGTATCTGATGTAACTCCTTGCTTGAATTTAGCTGTTGAAGTTGATGGAATTACACACACTAGAGTAGACCTGTGTTTAAGCATAACTGGACAAAGTACTTTTTTCTGGTAGTAATGAACCGCACATTTTTACATACAGGAGCATTTATATTCAAATATATATATATATAAAATACATATATATCTAACCTTGCATGTAAGTCTAATTCTAATCCCATGCCATATAATGCTGTGTCGCTGATGGGCACTCAACTTTTGTCAGTTTTGTCTTCCCCAAATGTTGATATGCTGAGCTTGAAATAATGGTAGTATAGATACAAAATGCAGTGTCCCTGCAAGAACTATTTAAATAGTTATCTTTATTATGCAGTGCTTGAGAAGTTTCCTTCGAGTCTCCATCCTGCTGTTGGAAGAGCTGGGTTGGATTCCAGAAAGAAAGATGATGTGTGATGCATTTGCTGCAGTCTGTGTGCTGCTACAGCACATAGGATTACAAGTTCTGATTGTTTAGATTTCGGACGGCCTTTGATGGAAAAGCCCCAAGGGACTGATTTACAGAATCTTACCGCACGATACAAATAAGTAACTATTGTAAATATTTTAAAACTTGAGGAATGCTGGTTTGTATACAGGAATGTGGTTCTGCCTGGACACAAAGTATCAAGTAGGAACAGTAGGTAACTCTTTAATTTGTCATTTGTGTGGGTGAAGRGAGAAAGGTTTTTGAGGTAGGGAAGAGAATGGGTCAGGGCAAAAAACCTAATTACACACTAAAATTTTATTCCATTAAGATGACAGAACTTTTTTCCTAAAAATGAGGAAGAGAATACAGTCTGCAGACTAAGAATTACTTTAAAGAGGGAGGTAACTGTGGACACTAGTGCCAGCTTTACTATTTGTTTAAGCAGTAGAAAAGCATATTGCTTCATGTTTCCATTTTCCAGAACATATTTGCAAGCACTACTGCGGGTGATGCTAATACATCCTAAAACTGCTGTGCCAGATTTACTACTCTTAATTTACAAATCTATGTATATGAAGACTTTGTTTAATCATAGTTTTGAAGGCAAGTTAAGCACGATGGGCGTAAATTTAGTCCTGCCAGCTGCTTTATTTGCCCACTAGTTAGGTACATGATATACTGTCTTTCTCTTTTCCGTTATTCTCACGCTGTTAACACAGTGAAATGAAGAAAATCTTTAGATCCTTATAAACTGAAGCCATCTGGCAGTTCATAGTTGTCATGCTATCCAAATGGGTAGATTACTCAAAATGTACTCCCTATGCTTAGGAGCGCAGGTCTGAATTTGGTGCTGGCTTCCTCTGTCTGAGAAGCTGGGATTAAGAGTTTTTCAGTCATGATTTAGTTAGCATCAGAAATTTTGTTTGGGACTGGGGAAAATAGGAAATTGTGAAGTGAGAGAGTGATTTTGTGAGTAAAGAGAGTAATGAGCATCTGGGGAAGGAGAGAATTTTTAGGCAATTTTTTGACTGGATTGTATAGGGGATCCTAATTCTTATGTGACTTCTGTTTTCCTCTAATTTTGGTCCAAACACAAATCAACTGTATGTGGTGTTCATATGTGTAAGTTAAGTATTGTACAAATATCCCATGCACTGGGAGGGGATTCATGCAGAAAAAATACCCAGTCAAATAATGTAAGACCTTATTGTGGTACCTAGAGCTTGAGATGGACCTATTTAGAAGCAAACTGGAGAAGAAAGAACCACAAAAATTTGAATAGAAAAGCTTTTCATGAGTTTCCAGGTAATTGGGAACTGGGCTGGAACACCATAGACTTGTGTTGCCTGAGCAAACGACTAACTCCTGGCAGTATTTGGCTGAAAATGTGGACGAGCAGTTGAAAAGAACTTGAGTTACAGTCTAGAGCACTTCACTGTTTTAGTTTGAAGTTTTGGCATACAGACACTTGGAGTTTGAATGTGTCTTGGCTAAAGATGCTTGATCTGGTTCTAATATCCAAGAATGTTTAGTTCTTGGTCATCCCATTCTCTGTGTTATGTGATCCTTGTTTAAATTTTCTGTCCTCTCCATGCAAGTTAAGGTGCTCCTTATCTTCCCTGTCTGGTAAGGGAAGGAGGAAGATGTAAGGAAAAATGCTTTTCAGTGGTTTGGATAATGAACGTTATTACAAAGCTTTTCCAAGAGAATGTGTTGATAGCCAGATTCCACCAATAAAGGTCCTACTTTGTGGACCCTAACCTCCATCCATGAAGTCTTCTTCATCCATGAAGGGCAAAGATGAATGATGACTTCATTACTCTTCCATTACCATCTGCCTCAGTGACACGAAATAACTTTGGATGCCGGTGTTCACAACTTGATACAAATGTTATTCTAGATTAAATTCTGTGATTGAAAATGTTACTTACAGTTCTTTCTTAACATTTATTATTTATGATCTCTAATGTTGCATAGAAAGAAGCCTTTGCCTTGTACCTCTACAGGAGCAAGTGAGATTGCGGAGACTAACTAAAAGTGGAATAGACTTTTCTTAAAATTCCCTCTAACCAAGCAGAAGGTAGTTCATCTACATTTATGAAGTTACTGCGTGACAAATGCAATAGGCATGTGTGACTACGTATGGAATGGGAGATTACTTTTTAGTGGCAAAAAACATCCTGCTTAGAAAAGAATAACTCCATGACATATGCAAACGTATGTGAACGGGTGGTTCCTCTTCCTAATCTTCTCAGTTTTAAAATATAAAATATATAAATACATACTTATATAAATATATGAAATATRATATAAATTTCAAAATATTTCAACATGCTTGATTGAAAATGCTGGGCATGACTTAAAGGCATCCAATAGAGGTCAGAATGCTGGTGCAGAAGGAAATAGAGTAACTCGTCTTCTATTTGAAATGTTTCCTGCAGTTTCACTTCTGTTGTATTGTCTCAGGACTGTGTCTAGAGTAGCATTTCTTAGCCGTGTCACTGCAGGAAAGCCAAATCTTAAGTTGTCATGTTGCATGCAAACTGTCTTATCCTAAATTTATTTTTGGTCAATTTGGCAAATGTGTATKGCTGTATTTGTACTGTCCTATACAGTTGCTTGTGGTTTCTCTGTATATTTAAAACAAATACTTACATATATTTACTTACATTGCTTTGCAATGCTTACATTCTGTTGGCATGTGCTGACATTTCTATAGGGATGTTTTGTGCAAATGTAAGTGATTAGTCTATGTGTAGATTTGGAGCTGAGAACCACATAACAGATTTGAAAGCAATGTGGAAAATGCAATAATCATACGTCCTTCATAGCTTTAACTGCCTTTATTATTAGCCCACCTGTACAGAGAATTATAATACTATTATTTTGTAATATTATTTTAAGTAATATAGTGGTTTGGAGTGAATTTCAGAAATATTTCCATTCATTGACCAGATGCATTATATCTACTTCAAGACCAAGATAAACATAGTGTTTTTGTTATTTTATGACTGTGTCTTATTTTAAGAATGTTTATGGCTAGCTAGCTATCAGCAGGATCACTGAAACTTTCATTTTAGCAGCTGCTACAAAAGCATGATAGTTTAAAAAACAACTGTTCTGAAAAAACTTTCACATAGAAGTACATTGGTTGTATTTATGTAATTGCCCTTGGCAACGGCTTAAGTAAATTTAAGTAAAAGTTCATCCATAAAATGATCTGACTTTCTCAATCCACTTGAACCTTGATCTGTTTTGGTGTAATATTCTGGAGTTGGTAAAGATGCTTTATGATTAGAGTCTGTAACCCCAAATGAGATTACACCACCACCTTCTGATTCAGAATTTCCTGCTGTTGCAATATGTGTTGTTTCACAGAAATGAGGAGTAATTCCCTCTCAGACGCTCATGTTGAGATTGCTGCCAGGGAACAGCATTAGTGAGGTATTCTTTCACTGCTCAAGGCAAGACGTCGCTTCTATTGTAAACTTGGTTCTCTCTCAATGAGTTTACAGACTTGTTCTAAATAATTCACTTCAGCTTGAAGCTCTGTTTCCCAGGAGAGTGGTTATCATCTTAAAACCAATTTTTGCTTTAAGAACAAACAAACCACATGGAGATTTTGAAGTTGTGGAATTAGATGTCCTTTATACTGCAGACAGTTGTGCTTTCACTCAGAGCCTTTTCTGTTCTTTTTAAAAATTATTATTATTTGCAGCTTCCTTATTGAGTGGACAGTAATGAGTCCGCATCAGTCGGCTGCAAAGTGTGGTGGTGTTTGAGCTCTGTCCTCCATAGGCAGGTTGCAGTGGGGCTGCACGTGCATGAATGAACTCAAAGTAGAGTTCATTCATGCATTGCCCTCGCCACCTGCGAGCGTGTGTGTGTGTGTGTGTGTGTGCTTAGTCCTCCATGACAAGAAAACAAAAAGAGCAAGGAGTACCGCAGTGAGCACTTCCTTTCTTCTCTTATTTCAGGAAGGTTTCTACCTCCAAAGCTGGCATGGCTTTTCTTAGATTATCTGGTTTCAAGCTATGTTGCTATTGTAGCAGAGGGCTGCCGCAGATTAAGTGTTTCTACTGCAGGGCAGCGTCCCTGGAAAACATGCTGTTTGCAGTCTTTCACACCGGGCCTGGGAGGATCATGACATTAAATTGCAGGAATACCTCCTGAGTAAATCTGAGGCTTTTACAGAGGGGCCTGCYGTCCAAATTTAAGCACTTTTGAAGGAGGGGAGGTTTTGGAATAAAGGCTGCAGTGTGTCTGTCTATTACCAAGAAAATCAGTCTGTGCTAGGATGTAAGCACATGTTGAGTTAAGGCTGGATAAGCAGAAAAGAGGGTTGAAACATCTGAGAAGGAAAGAGTAAGCTGCTCTTCAGATTTTGATCACAAGCTTTTCCAGCTTCTTAAGGCATGACACTTCTGTTTTATATAATACACACATTTATAAACATTTCATAGTGTATTTCTAAATTTAAAGGGTTTGGGGGCATTCTGGTTGGACATACGGCAATACAGTGGATATAACTTGTAATTTATCACGGCCTTGTTTAATACAAAGGGGCCTTTTAGTTGTGTTACCTGAGTTCATATTTGGTTGGATGAAAAAACACAGTTGTTTGATGAGCACTTGATGCTTTTTGCCTTACTATGCTCTGTTTGTCCATTATTTTTAATAACCAGTGAAAATGTACTAAGATTTCTCTCATGTGAAGGGGAAAATAGAGATCTTTGTGCTTGGGCCACACATTAGTTCCTTGCAGTGTTAGCACACTTGACAGCAAAGGCTCTCACTCTCCAGGGATGATAATAGAAAAAACTCATTATCTCATTTTCAGTGCTAGAGTAGTTGTCCTGCGATGAATGAAAGCTGAGATGATATGCCAGGAGATCCTCATCCCTTAAGGAGAAGAAGGTGGCAGGAGGAATGAGTATTTTTCACCTTTTTCTAGATCCCACAACTCTCAGACCTGTTTGGCATCAGGCGACCAGAGAGTGGGAAGCATCCCTTCACGTATGGCCAATTCTGGTCAGGATGCAGGCAGATGCTCCAGGGTCTCCTTCATTTTTTTCCTCAGTGCTGAGCTGTCATAGGTTGGACGCTTCCATGCTATCCCAAGGGCAGTCTTTACTGGTACCAGTTCTGCAAAGATTCCTGGGGCACTCCCTGCTCTTGTTTTGGTCCTATCGCATCATTTTACCACACTGCCTGCTCGGCTGAGAGTTCTTGTCCCTCCTTGACCTCTCCATTGCAATCATAGATCCGTCAGCCCTTCAGCTTCAGGTCCAGTTAGGGAACTGTCTCACTTTCTGGTATTGGTCTGATGCTGCTTGTCGACATTTGAAGAGTTCAGATCTGAAAGTGGGTGTTTCTGGAGATACATATACTACTATACTCTAGCCACAAAACTTTCTTTGCAGAAAAGCCATCTGGGACTTGCTACCATGTCGTTTTTAATTTAAAATATCCTTATGACTAATGGAACTATAAAATACCTTGTCATTGTTGTAGCACATAGGGGATCCAGTAATAAATTAGAGGTCCTCTGTGACAAGTACCATAGATATATAATAAAACAACAACCTCTGTCTGGGAACACTTCAGTCTGAGTTCATATTTCTTCCTTATGCACCCAAAATAGGGTTGATCAAATTTCATGCCGAAGGGCTTAAACAGCTGGAATATGAAAGAAATTTTCACCATTCTGCAATGTAGTAGTCCTGTATCTCTGGGAAGTATGCACTTTGTTAATGTACAAGACAAAACCTTTCATTTAATCGTTTCTCACAGCATATCTAGTTTGATTTTAGGCAGTGGTTTGAAGCAGTGGGATGCATTTGGTCATCCCAGATTTATACTCAGTGACTAGAGAACAATGGTTTAGTTTTATTTGAAAAGTTTCCTTCCTCCCATTCTAACCTAAAAAGCCAAATTTATGACAAAATCATTAAAATGCTTAAATACTGAACTGACTTTTCTGATTCAGGGTTTTCATGTAGATGTGTTTTCTCATAATTGCTTTTCCAGATTGTATTGGTCAGTGGACATCTGGACAGCTGGGATGTTGGGCAGGGAGCTATGGATGACGGTGGTGGAGCATTTATATCATGGGAAGCATTATCACTCATTAAGGATCTGGGTAAATATTTAATTTTAAAATATCTGTAATGCATTACATTTCCAGGACATTTTGTATGTTGTCTAAACTGGATTTTCTATTTTATCCATTCCTCTGAGCACAAATATTCATATTTAGTATAAATATTTTGCAAGTTTGTCTGTTAAACTCCTTCTTTCATCACAGGGATCATCCAAAGGCAACACATCAGTCAATAATCTAGAAAGTGCTTTGAGCCTGCATGGTCACCATCATCATAGAATGAAAGTTCAGTGTAAGATATATTATCTAGGTACCTTAGAAGGAAGTCACTCCACTTCATTTTATCTTAATGAGTTCCTCCCTATTAATGAAGATGAAGCTTCATGAAGTCACAGATAGCCTTCTGATATTGTTCTCTGCCTTTTAAGCAAACATTGTCATTCAACACATTCCTAAATCTTTCACTGTCCTACATGTTGCTTTTACAGTGACTACTCAGTTAATTTAATTCCCAACCCCTTACCTCGCTCTTGATAACTTCTCAAGACAATTTTAACTAAGTCTCTCTCAAGAGCATGTAACTAGGACTGGATCCAGGCAATGATCCTGCCTCTGGCCTTTTCCCTTTCATCTACATGTAAAGATATTCAGCAAAAATGATTCTAAACTTCACAGAAGTTCATATTTCCAATGTATATATTTTGGTGGTTTTGTTTTTTCCTTGAATGTTCTTCCTAAATAAATTTATATCCTGCCTGGACTTGTTCCACCAAATATTGATAGACACATCTATACCATCAAACTGGTACATTCTCAGCTTTGCACTTGAGGACTGATTTCCTGATTATGCTGCTTTTATGTTGCTGTGTGCTCGGGCTCTGCTTTGGACTGTGACAGCTGATTTCCTTGGCAAAGGTAATCCAGGTCAGAGGAAGCACACACTTGAGTCTTATCTCTACAAGGATACACTTCTGTCAAATTTGGCTTAACCACGGTGACCTGTCAAGTGTTGTGGGCTCATATGTCTCGTCCAGCAACATTTGACACTGAGGCCTTGCACTCTGTAGTATGCTGCTATAACAGGTTTGTGGGATGCAGAGCAACCGTCTGTTTCCAGGGATCACTTCTTTGAATCACTCTTGGTAATCAGCAGGGTGACAGGGTGACTGGGTTCTGGAATTTGGTCTGTAGATCAGCTGGACTCTTCTGAAGTTGATATTCTAGCACACAGGCTGTCAACCCTGGACTTGCTGGTCTCCCTCCTCCAGAATTTCTGCTCAGCAGAAGTATGAGTTGAACTAAACTCCCATGCTGTCAATTCTAAATGTCGATAAGAAGGGAAGGAGGAAAAGGCAGCTTCTAGCCTGGACATGTCTGTTCCAGTAGTGCTATGGWTAAAATACCAGTGTGGACTTGCTCAGCCTACTGCCTCCCGGTTTGCATAGCCCCCTGTGTGGGATCTGAAAGGCCGGTTTCTTCTACTCATGGGCTTCATCTGACTTGTGGGTAGAAGTGAGCTGCAGGCAGCGTGTTATTGTAGAAGGGCATGGTCTACGTATGCCTACATAGGGTGTGCTTGGTGGGAGAGATGGTCCGCCAGGTAAGATGAGAGGGGGCCAGTGTATGTGCAAGAGGGAGCGCTGGTTGCGCAGTCATCTATCTGCCTGTGTTCTCCAGGCACCCAGCCTGTCAGAGTTTGGTCTGGTGTCCTGCTGTTCCCAGTCTGCCGTGGCCTAGTCTGATTCCTGGTCTCCAAACTGCAAATTCCAGTCTTACTGCTTGATCTGTAGTTGTTTGCTGGCTTTACTTCCATATGGGCTGTTGTCACTATACCCCTCAAAACTAGATCAAAGCAGACTTCTTAGATTGTCAAGTTGATGACAAACAAAAGCATCCAAGGATGCTTTTCCCCCTCCATCAGATGGAATCTATTTTTCCTCATTATTGCCTTTTTCCAGAGCTGTAACCTGTGGTCAAGAGGAATGCACCACGTATTCATTAAAAACTAAAATCAGCTGCTGCTCCTGCTCTTAGCTCTGGCAGAGTTTAAATAATAAACTAGCTTTCCCTGCTTCCTATCAGAAGGATTTGTGCACTTGAACAACCTCAGTGTTTCTTGAACATCTCTCTGTAGACAAGCTCTGTTATGTGATTAGTCACTCTCATACTGCAGTGGTGAATATCAGACACCCCTGTGAATTCCTATTCCTTTATTTTGCATTATTTGAACCTCTTATCTCTCATTTTCCCAGCCTCGGAATGCTTGGAATATCAGTCTGTGACTGAAAACAAAGTGCATCTGTTTTAATTTTTGGTCTTTTAAAAGTAACTAAAGAGGATTCTTCTAGAGAAGAATCCAGGCCTACTCCTTCTTTTAGTGTTTTTTAATCTTTCTTTTATGATTCTTGGAAAATTGTCTATGCTCCCTCCACCTTCAGGAAAAAAACAATTATGCTTCTGTGTTTGCTGACTAGATTCCATTCAGAATAAACTGTTTTGTGTCTCTTAAGGGCAAGTTCATGGTGGCATTGTATAATTCTTATTCACTGGGTTTCCCCAGAGAGTGCATCACTCTCTGCTTGTTCAAATATTTGATTTCCTCTGGTAGTAGCCTGTGTGTTTGCTGTACGACCTGTGGTGAAATGCTGTTTTCTCAGCTGGGAAATGCCAGAGCCTTTGCTGATGCCCTCTGTTCTGGCCAGCTGTTGTGTTCAGCTCTTCTTGTTATACCAGTGTTCTGCAGGAACATAAGGCTGGGAGAGGACCTCTGGGTCATCACATCTAACCTGTAGATAACCATGGSGGACTGTCTTCCATAGCAGATTGGTTAATGCAGATTTTACATCTTCTGATGCACATAAAATCTGACAAAAAGGACAGCAAAATAAGACATGTGCAGATTGCGTGAGAAACRAACTAGTGAGTTTTATTTAAAACCAATTCCATAGATCGTGTTTTGAGTGAACATTATATTTTGAACTGTGGAGACTTGGTTTAATATCCTTTTGGACCCTGATAAATTTAGTCTCGGACTAGTCCACCAAATACATTCGACCTGGAGATAAGCCAACTCAACTGGATTGTCTGTATGCACCTGTAGATTTTCTTTGCCGTGTACTGGGAGTCTTAAAGCCAAGGTGCATTTTGTAGCCATAAAAACTGTGTCTGTGTTTACCAGAGTATAACTGATCTTACAGCTATGGTGTTATGATCTTAAAGCTGAAGCGAGCATTCTGAAATATGAATTCTAGAATATGAAGTTTGTATTGTGTAGTGAGAAATACTGCCACTACTTCTGCCATAGTCCGTTGGTTCCATGGAAGCAAGATATTACTACGCTATTTAAGGAGTTTTTTTCAGTGATGATCTAATAGCACTTCATCATGATATCACTGTGACCCTTGGACGTGGCTGGTGGACGCAAGTTATACCTGTTAATTATGATTTTGATAATTCCATGTAGTASTTGAAGAATGATTATAGTTTAAATACCATTCCTTACTTTCAACATAACCTCCTCCCCAAACCATATAATAGCTATTGGCTTAAGACCAAATACGTGAAATTCATTGAAAAATCATTAAAATTATAGTTTAAGATGGTTATATTTTAAGTGCAGTTTGTTTTCTTGCCTCAAGTAAAATTTGTTAACAGTTTTTGCTTTTATTCCTAAGTAAATCAGTTACTTAAAGTGTTAGCCTTTGTATTTCATGAATCTTCACTGCTAGCTTTTATTTTTTAATTGAGCTGGCAGTTTCTGTACCATATTGATATCTTTTTTTCTTTCTGATGTTTCTGTAGATTTTCAGGCACCGTCATAGTTACGTGTTTCCTACAAGGACACGTAACAGTAGCACAATCTGAAGTAGTTTTACAGAGTCTTCAAAAGTTCAAACTTTTGTTAGGAATTTTTTTTTTTCATTTCGCTTTTCGACTTCACATGAATATTGTTTCTTTTTGACAGAAAAGGAACTACATGAAGGCCAGACTGCACTGAAATAATTTTGTATTATATTACCAGAGAGTGGAATAAAAAGATTTAATTCATGTAAAATCCCATGTATACATTTCAAAAGAGTAGTACCTTAAAAACAGGGCCAGATTGTGAACTACTGTGGTTTTTGAATACTGTTTAGAGCTATAATGATTCAGTTAGACCTATAAAGTAGAAGATCTAAGAAGTGGAAAGTTTCAAGTTTGTCTGAATACTTTGCATCCGATAGCTGTAATGTCTCTCTGCCCATCTTCCACATCAGGGTGATGGGAAGGGGCAGCTGCTGGAGGTGCTGTTCCCTGCCCTCCTCCTGGGAGGAAGCACGGGCAGCAAATTCAGAGCAAATGCCAACTTTTAGGTGGTTACATTTCAGTAAGGTGAATCTTGCTCCAAGTGGCTTCTTCACAGCCACCCTGTGCAGAAAACTCTCTTCTGTGCGGCTGCAGCTTCACTCTCGAAACATCCCYTTCAGCAACGTGCAGTTGAATGTCAGCACCGGCTTGTGCACCTGTTGGTACCAGCACTGGTTGTAGAAATCTCTTGACCAGACTAAACAGAAGTGTTTTCCTTAGTGCACCCATATCAAGTTCTCCGTATCAACTATAGTCTCATGGCTGCTTGCTTTGCCGGTAGCTAATCTCAGGAAAATTCACCAACTAGTGGCCGTATTGACTGATGTATCTGAAGGGGTCTTTTTTCCCAGTTAACACTGAAGTTTAATGAAGCACAAAGGAAAGAAAAACAGTATTTTTTTTTCCTGGAACTCTATACGCTGCTGATCGGCAAGATCTGTGGCGAGCTGCTTCATGGCTTATGTGCTTAAAAAACGAAGAATTGGAAGTGTTTCCACAGAAGCTGTTTATGTGAAGAAAGATGAAAGTTTCAGCTGGTTATTGCTCTTTATTCCTTTTTCTGGGAATAAAGACATTTTTAGAGGCACTGAGGCAGTTCATGAGCTGGTCTGAACTGGTAAACTCCCTTTCCTTCAGTGGAGCTGGGGCTGTTGCGATTAGCTGAGGATTTCTGATGCTTGAGAAATTACCCTTCATAACTGCAGGCAGGGTGTCCGAGGCAGTAAGCTTGTGCAATGTGCAGTTTGCCTGCAGCTGTGTCTGGCAGCTGCCGCCCTCCCCAGCCCTCTGCAGTTTTTAACCTTTTGATCAATTTTAACTAAATTTGATAGAGGCATAGAAATATTTAGAATGTGAAGTTCTGATATGTTCTTTGCAAATGGGTGATTGAGGCAAGATGGGCAAGTGCATTTATGTCCCAACTGAAGGAGAGGCAGGAAGAAAGTCCACTTTTATCCTTTCCCTATGATGACGAATGCCTGGTTAATCAGCACACGTGTAACTTTGGTGTAAGCACCAGAGCCTCTTTCTTTTTAATCTGTGTGCAAACTCTGTGTGATAGGTAGCAAATATTGCTATGGCGGTAGTGAGTGTTGTTTGGGGTAATTTAGAGATGATGGGAAGGCACTGGGGGTGTTTTAGGGAAGAAGAGCTGAGGTGTTCCTGTCTTYAAGCTGAGGGAATCCATGGGGTGTTGCATGAGCTGTGATGTCGTGTGAGGGCATTTGGAAGCTGTAGGAGAGACAGCACTCAAGCAAATTGGGGTTTTCTAGTTTTGCAGGACAACAGCTGGGTTGCTAATTACAGTCTAGAAACCTCAAACCCAACTTGTTTTCAGGTTGCATTTATAATTCTCCAATTTTACATTTGTTAGTTTGTGTGCAAAAAAGGTGTCTCTGGAGATGGCCAATGCCATTTGCCTCAGCATTTTCATGTCAGTCTGGTTAATGCTCTGGTGTCATTTGAAACACAGTTTCCCTTGTCCCCATGTCACATGAGGTTTACAAAAGAAGCTGCCTTTCCAGGTGAGATAAAAGACTAGTTAAGCAGCTACTCCTAAAAAATCACCATAAAATTACCCCAGATTTATTTTGGTGCCATATTTTGCCTTTAGTTGGCTATACAGGTTGGACATGGGACTATGGGACATGGCTATGGACACGGGACATGGCTATACAGGTTGGCCTGTGGGACTCAATCCTGCTCTGGATGTTGGTTGCCAGTTTCTGTGAAGGAGGTATTTGTGTTCCTCTCCCACCATTTCAAGCCTCCTGCTGCCGCGGTGCTGGTCTTGCTCAGGACTAATACTTGTGTACGATGTATTTGAGCAAGAAGCAGGTAGTATGTATCCGATCCGATCCGAGCTTTAGCCAGTGCTKCCTCTTTGCTCCTAATCCAGCTGTGTTCCTGCATCGCTTGGCTGAGGGGCATTTCCCAACCGAGGCACAGGCGCTCTGCCCTGCTCCCGCCCCGGGGAGCGCCCTGCCAAAGCCACCTCGCGCTCCAGCGCTAGAAACGYGGGACTCCTATCCTTAAAGGGAGCTGGAGGGAACTGAATAGCAACAATAACAGGGAAAGGTCTTTAGAAGGTGGTCATATGGCAGTGTCAGCTTTCCAAGCATAATATTTTATGCCTCCTAACTGCAGTAGAGAGCCCACTGGAGTTAGAGATGCAGTCGATTTTGATGGATGAATTTCACTGCTTTCTTCTGAAAAACTTCAGACCTGATAACTGTTGTGTCTTTTTAATTAAAACAGCTGGAGCCAATTTTTTTTTCCTATTGAGAAGCTGACAGGGTCTAATACTTGATACTACAGTCTAGTTTATTTTCAGTCTCATCTCTGCTCTCACAGGAGGAATCAAATAGTCAACAGGTCCTTTGTTCACATCCCAGGTTTCTTTCAGCAACATTTACTCACAAGCTCTCTCTCCTTGTTCAGAAATGTGTTTTCTGCCTTTCCCTGGCTGCGTTTGGGTCTCGCTTGCTCCATCGCTAGTCAGCTCTTGGTGCTCTGCCAAGCCCAGAGGTGCACACGTGTCCACCAGCTACTGCCCACTCTGTGTATTTACGGGGTGCGTCTTCGGAAGAAGCCCAATGGCTGTGCTGTGAATTTGCCAAATCACAAACTTACCCTCTTTCCCTTCAATTGCTTGAACTGCAGCAGTGTAAGGCGTTGCCAGTTATTGCTATCTGAACTCCTGCCTGTGTTGAAGTAGTCAGTATAGACTTCAGGAGAGGCTGCACTCCAAAGACCACTATAGTGATGGATTGTGGTACAGAGTAAAGGTTTCCCTACTTTTGCTGTTGTCTCATGCACTGAGGTCATGTTCAGTCATGTCTGCATGCCACATGAGACCAGGAAGTATCCTGCTCGGACTGTGCCTCCAGGTGCTTCTGGGAATCCTGGTTCTTCCATCTAAAAAAATATTTGCTATGGGGAGCTGCCAGAGCTGGCGAATACCAGGCGTCAAGTAGATGAACAGGGCACATTTTCCTCTTCTGCACCCAGGGCAGGATGCCTGATGCCATTGCTGCTAGAGCAGCCTGATGAAGGAAGGATGATTGTTGACAGAGTCTAATCCCAGCCATCACACCTTCTACACGGCTTTCCTACATTCCTAGACGATGATCTATACGCACGGGAGAAAGGGAGAAACATATGGTGATAGGTACTGTGCGTACTTCCTCCTCTTTGCCAGCGTTACGGGGAAATGGAGTTTCATGAGTCAACTTCCCTATAGATGTAGACATGGATCTGGTACAACCAGATCTCTGTTTCATAGGATAAAGGCACAGAAAACTACAGAAATGTTCTAAAACAATGCACGTAAGAATTTTAAGGTACTACCTGAATTACATTTTATGTAACTCATAAGGAGTTGATTAGACAGTTTTTTCCCTTTAAAACTTATTTAAAATTGAAATTGTAACTCTCATCTGAATTAGACCCGTGACTAATGTGACTGGAAAACCGTAAGACAGATTTTTATGCATTTCACTGTAGTCTTTGTATGAAGTTACATTTCTCAAGTCCAAATTCACTGGCTAATATATAAGGACTAAAGATATGTTTTATTTAAAAAATGATCACTGGAGTCATTCCTTTTCTGCTAGTTTAATTGAAGTCATATAACTGCAATTTTAACTTACTTGCCAAAAATTTTGTTAAATGTTTTTCTGAATTTCCTATAGCTGTAGTGGTGTACTTGTTTGCTGTCTAGGAGATACGTTGTGAAACATGATTAAATGACTGCTTTCACTGTAGGTTTTTTTTTTAAATTAAATATGCCTGATATTAACTCCTTGTTCTAACATTCTTTCCACTTCCCCAAAGTTGCATATTTTATTCTGACCTTCACCTTTTGAATATCTATTAAATCTACTTGGTATGGAATATCTGCATATACTGTTGTACTACAACTGTATTTATTCCTTCATTTCAACATTTGGTTGAATGCATATTTGGCAAATACTTAAATCTTCAATTTCCATACTGGCTTGGCATAGCAGAGGGGTGACTGCAGACATACAAAGTTGTTAATCTGATAGTAAATTTAGGCATACAGCCCTCCATAACAATGTTGCCCTATGTCTGGTGGACTGCTGCTTCTCTGCAAGCTTTAATTTACCTAGGAAATTCAAGATAAATTGTGTGCTTTGTTTATCTATAAAAATCTTAAAAAAACTGTTGACAGAGGCCATTGTGATTTTTTTTCAAATCTGTAACGTGGCTGACATAGTGAAATGCTGAAATCCTTCCCAGATGAAGTCAGGGGCATCTTGTCCTTACTGTCAGTTTTTTTAAAGTACGTATTTTCAATATGGGGAGACAAGTGTGGCTGGTGCATTCTCTGACTCATTAGCTCTGAGGACAGTCTAACAGATTTGGGATTTTTCTACTCCAAAGAGCAGGGCAGCAGAGACAGAAGGCAGAGCCACCACTCAGTAAGGTCAAATCCTGGTTGATGGTCAGTGCTTCTCATCCGAGCTGTCCCTGAGCTGTGCTGCCGGGTGGCAAGGAGGTGTCCCCAAAGAAACCCTCCTCTGGCAGCGTTGCTGCCYGGCTTGATTGCAGCCCATGGCACTGGGCTCTGGGCTGCGCTTCCCTCTTCTGCCCTCACCTCCCCAGTCAAAAGGCTTAATCCGTGTTATTTTTACTTACTAGACTTGCAAATCATTCACAGCTTTCTCCTCCACTCTTGTATATCCAGCTCTTTCCTTGACATTTCCTCTCGGATATTCCATCGCTTTCTTAAAATAAATCTACCTAAAACTTCTCACCTTTCCCACCTCCACTCTTCTGTAAATCTGCCCTTCCTATTCCGTCATAAACTCATCAGCCTCCCTAAAACCAGAAAAATAAAATTGCTTGGATTAATCCCAGTGTCTCGCTGCACTGCCATCAACGCCACTGGCCCGCCACTGGAGCTCTGCAAGCTCCACAGAGTAATAACTGGAGCTCTGCAAGCTCCAGTCCTTCCCTATCCCAGCTCACCTCAGGCCTTGCTGTCTCCCTGCGCCCTCTTTGCCGGGGCCTGTCCAAAAAGCTGCTCCCGCTCTGCAGCTATGGCAGGGTCATGTCCTCTTACCCCCCCCCAAACATGCCTCTGAGCATGCTGCCAGCCTCAGGCGAGATTAAGCTGCGCTGCCCCGCTTGGCTTCTGTCTCCACTTTCATTTCCCACTCTCCACCCCCTGACTTGCCTCTTTTCTGCCTTCTTCCTGTGATGCCACATCTCTTCTCCAGGAGACCTCATTTCTCTTTACTCCAGACCTTCAAGACTCAGAGGTTTACTCGCTTTGCAGCGCCATCCTGTGCAAGCACCTCGTCCTCAGTGCTGCAAACAGAATCCGTATCAACAGAGAAAAATCAAGCAGATTGCATTGCATTAGACTATTTTAAGAAGAAAACAAAGGCAATTTCCCAAGCAAAAAGCTGTTTCCCATGTCTAATTTGAGCTTCACTAGAGAATTAGAAATACATCATAGTCAGGGTTTAAGTAATACTAAAAGTTTTTTTAAAAGGTGTGCTTTGCCTTACTTTTTGAAGCTTATAACTTTAATAGTCTTAGATTTTCTCTGTTAAATCATTTTTTTCCACTCAAATAAAAAACATTTCTTTTTAAAAAAGCTCTAACTAGACAGACACTTTTCTGCACAAATAGTGAGATTAGTTGTCTGAATCATAGAGGATTGTATTTCTAATAAGAGAATGAAAGCCAAAATCCTGCTGGTTTAGAATGGAGGCAACTTCTTTGTCTTCAGAGGAAAAAGTCTGGACATCCTCGATTAATTGCATTATTACCGTCATCCTTTAAATAGCAGTTTATTGCTATAGGTGTGTATTCTTTGAAATCAGCCGGAGAAACAGGATGGTGAGGGGAAGAACTTTAAAGCTTGCCTATGCCACAGAGTACAGAAATCAGGTAGTATTCTCTAAAATATTTGGGAATGTTGAAATCTTCCTGTCTTCTATTTCAAAAGCTATCAGAACCCTGTCAGAAAGCAATATAATTGGGTAGCAAATGTTAGGAATTTATGCATATTCACTTTATTGGGACCTCTAGCGGAGGCCAAAACTGCAGAGGAAGTGTGGGCTCTTTCTCTGGAAATACTATGGAAGACTGCAACACCAAAACTGTGTATGGTCTATTACAAAAAAAGAAAAAGGGTTTAAAAAATTACTGTGGCTTGGTGAAATTGACCTTATTTGATAGTTCACTTGAGGTCTAGACCAGCATAGGGAATATTATAACTAAAAATATCACTGATATAAAAAATAGGCAATGTAGTGAGAATGCAATGAGAGCTAAAATCTGTAACTTGCCGTGAAGCCCAGCAGTTTAATTAAATAAAGCATTTGCTGAGGTTCTGGAAATTTCAGAAAACCTCCTGTTTCCCAATCTGTTAATGTTTCCACTTTAAGCAGATCAAATCTAAAAGAAAATGAAAAAACCCTCTGAATATTTGGCCAGATTAAAAAAAATTAACAGAGCATTGCTAGTTTGGAGGGGATTTTAATGATGCATAAAGGGACTGCTAGTGGTTGTATGCAAAACAGAGCAATTAAGAATGACTATTGATACAGCTAATTTGACCCTAAAATATGCACCAGAAATAGCTTTTTTTTTTTTGCAGAAGGCTGCTAGTAAAGTCACAAGAGACTTGGGAAATTTCCATGAAAACTGTGCAACAAAGAAGACACAGCAGGAGAGAGGATGGGGAAAGCAGGAGGCATAGCATGGAGGAAACTCAAAAGACCGAGACACAGTTTCCTAAGACACTGTTTTCAGACAAACCCAGTTGATACTGTAATAAATTTAAAAGGATGAGAACAAGCTAGCAATAAAGAAAAGTGAAAGTGCCCCATTAGAAAGGATAGTAGGCATGTGTTTAAATTTGTCGATGCTGTGTGTGGTCCAACTTCAAACTCTAAACCTGCAGTTTGTCATCAAAGGAATCCTTTAAAACCAGAACGCCATCACATGAATGAGCCATGGGTGACTGGTGTATTAAGTGTGTATCAGGGCCGTCTGCAAATTGTGCATGGAATAATTTCTAAGATAAATTTGTGGCACAGAGTATCAAGTCAAAGAGTCAATGTTTTATAGTATGCCTGGGAGAAAATAAATGGTGTGCAGCTAAAATGTTCAGCTCCAAAAAGCAGTGGATGGGACATGGACAATAATCTGCTGCAGTTAAAAGCACAGAGTTTGAGCTTGGTAAGGTCATTGTCTTGCTTGAGTAATTTCAGCTGGTCCAAAGCACGTTACACAAGTGGAATTTCGCTATTGTAACGTAGCTGAAGGAAAGGAAGCGTTCCACATTATTGATACTGCATCGGGGGCTTAACAAAGATCTTATTAAATATACTGCTTCATTCTTGTTTACAGAAAACTATGCTGATACTTGAAATGGAAGCAGATTGTACTGTCTTTGATGATGAATTCTTGTCTTCTTTAGCAAAATGTGGAGTACTGGTTTTATTTTTATTTTATGCTGTGGCAGAGGTTTTAGAAGTTCTAGGCATTTTATGAGAAGTGCTTGCATGATAGGAATATCCCAACTAATGTCACACAGTAAATCCCCTATGTCTAATCAGCTGCAAACCTGAAAAAGGTAGGGAGTGCATTAGGAATTTAATGATTGTCAGCAGCGTCATCATGTATCTTGCTACTTTTTGTATAAATACCCTTTTAAAGAAATTCCAGGCCACAGAGTAATAATGCAGAAAAATGCATCACTTGTGATATTAAATGCAGCAGTGGACAAGACTTGAGGATGATATATCTGTATATACCTCTCCCTAGTAGCTCCTGAAGCAGATACATCAGTGGCTCAGGTAGTAGTAGAAAGTAAGGGAGACGGTGGTGCAATTTCTTCTACTTTGATGCTCAGTTCAAGGCTTTGCTGGGGCATTTATGCAGAGTCTTGGGAGGGTAAAGCTGGTAAAGCTCTAAGAAACCTCATGGTCTTCACAGTTTCAGAGTGCATAGTGGGGGGCTACAGTAATTTTTTTTTTATTGGATACAGATGAGCTTCAGCCCCATCACTGTACTGCTAAGGAGCTTCTCTCTTCAGCTAATGCAACTACTTACAAATGTTCTTATAAATCAGGAGGGTTGGGAAATAAATGCAGCTTTCAGACTGAAGAAATAGAAATGTACTTTAGAAATTAAAACCAAGGAGATAGTATTTTACTATTGAATACACTGTAAATGCAGGTTAAAATACTTTACCTGTTAATCTACTCGTATCAATTTGCAGTTTGCTTATCTGCCTCATGTAAGCTGATCAGCTATTTGATTTGCTTGTGGGTGATCCCAGTGCCTTGGCTTGCAGGGGAAAAAGTCCTTTTTCACAATGGCAGAATGCTTTTTATATTTTCAGGAGCTGACCAGTCTTATAACAACATGATGGCTTCTCTTGAAGAAGTCTATTTAGCCATCATACATTGTCTTCTTAGAAAATACTACATCTTTGTACTTAATCCTCCCCATCAGTAAGGATTTATGTTTATAAARTGGAAAAATATTTACTGAAGGAAATTCAGTATTTACACTACTGATCTCTATTTTGAATTAAAAAAGGCACAATTCAAGTTGTCCTTCCTGACTTATGTGCTGTCTTGAGGGTGAAGCACGTTTATTTTTTTTACATTATATGTGACAGATGAGCATAATTTGTCTGTGCTTGTACCAAACCATACATTTCAGTTTCGCTATGTGGGAGTGTCTCAATTCTATCAAGCATGAGCAAGATATGTAGGACATAAAATTCAGGTCCTGTATAGCATCCTGGTAAGTGTCTTATCACAGGGAGATCATCCACATGTGTAAGAACATGTGTGGATTTAATAAACACTGTCATGTCTATAAAATATCCATTTTAGATTTAAAATTAATGTAAAATGTGTGTGTGTAACACCTCCATGTTATTTGCTGACAATTATCTTTTACGTAAGTTATGAAAGAAAAGCTTTTGGCAAAATACTTCGTTGTAGTTGAGGTTGAAGTAAAACTGATTAGTTAATACCACTTAGTTACAAATCTTTTTTTTCAAGCATTTGGTATTTTGGCTAATGTAGGCTTGCTGCTGACATCTGCAAGTGGGAGAACTCCATGATAATTTAAAAGAAACAGAAAACAGAGTCAATAAGAGCTGCATCTTAGTATGACTGAAGTGTTCAGAGCAATCATAAACTATGTTACCCAGAGAAAAGGGCTAGCAGCCACGCAGCACAGAGRGAATATAATACACCAAGTGGCCTTGTGTACTTGCTACACGTATTCCCTTAGTCATAGATCGACCACATTTATTTATTTTATTTCATCCTTTAACTTAGTAGCCAAGGTGCCCTATAGTATTTCTTATATTTGGGATAAACCATGAGAATGTAGAGGCTGATCAGTAAAATGCACCTTTGTGGTATGACTGTGTTTCCCAGTTGATGGTAAGGTAGAGGGGAAAAAAAAAGCTACTTCATTTTTCTAAAACATTGGAGATTTGTAAATTAATCTGTAGCTGGAGGAGGATCTGTAGTTGTTTTAGTTTTGATTTCAGTTATGTGAGCTTAGAAAGAACAATTTATTTGAGTACCAGCTCTCACCTTCTGAATGTTATCCACCTGTAAACCCCTGCTATTCTCTTTATTAAGATGCCGCAGTAGGATGGAAACTGTGGGATTTTGGTGGTTTTGAGAGGTGCTGAGCTCTGCAACTTTCATTTGAGTTACATAGTCTCAGATCTGAGTGTCCCAGGGAGGACATGGTAGGATCCCTGCACTGGTCCATCAATGAATGCAGTTATAACCTGCTGCACTTTGCCAAAATGGTGTATTTAAATGTTCTGAGTAACTTTTAAGTTTTGTTTTTTTCTTCTGATGTCCTTTTTGTTAGACTATGTAATATGTCATTTATATAGATAAAAAGAAAAGAGGCACTATTTTATTTGTGAAACAGTTTTCCTTCATTTTAATATTTGCTACTTACCCCTCTACACGGTACACCCATTACAGAACATAGTTCTCTAGTCCAAGTGCTACTTTATCATGCCTTTTCAACACATATTTAAGCTGTGACCTGCAAGACCTATGATTTTGTGGAGATGATACCTTGCCTAGGAACCAGTAGTTTTTAAGAAGCAAGCCGAAATAGTTAAACTTCATTTAAAAAAAAATTGTAACTTAAGTACAGTACTTCGTATTTTTTAATAAAAACATGCATTGAGAATATTCTTAGCAATTTTACTTGTGAATATTGGATTTGTTTGATGTTCTTTGGTCAGAATAGCTGTGTTTTTAATAAGAGGTAGATAAATACTTATCGCTTTCAGATTAAGATAATGAGGAAATTAAATTTTCCTCTGTTGACTTTGTTTTGTATTTAAAATAACTGCCTCCACAGCTTATACATATATATATATATATATCTTTTTTTTAACTTGCCCATTTAATTTTAGTAGAACACACAAGTGAATCTGCTGACAGAAACCTGTAAGATGGGAAGAGCCGATACTCCGAGACTGGAAAGACCGAAGCTCAGCAGGGCTTTTTTCTTTCCCCAACTTTGATGGACAGATGCGATGACAGGCTAGCAGGGGGCCATAAGTATCTCAAACTTCTTCCCCAGAAGTGAGCTGAGACCTTCTCAAGCTCCTTCAGGAGAGATCAGCTAGGATTACAGCCCACTGGAGCTGAACATGACGTCCCTGATCACTGACCCAAGTCCCCCTTTGGGCAGCAGTAGCAGACCAAAGGATCTTGATTTTTGCCTGGGAGGAGGCAGGAGATGCTGCTCCCCGTCTCAAGCATCTCCTACCAAAGCTGTTTTCACAGCCTTGGCGTGGTGGGCTGGAGACTGGGCTTCAGTGCTTGTATTTTGTGATAACAGCAAACACACCTCTATTTGCCACTTGAACTGCAGTGCCATTGGGACTGTGCTACAGGACCGACCACTCTATGCTTTATACCTAGCACCTTTTCTTCTTTAGAGCCACCTCTTCTAACCAAGCTGCTAACACATTTGTGGTTGTTTTGGGTCTAAAATCTTTCTAACTTCAACCCGATTGCTATTTTATTATCTTAATTTTACCTCACTGGCCATCTGGCTGATTTGAAAAGCAAAGGAGGCTAATCCTGTACTATCACGATTTAGGAGAAGAGCAGGGAATCCACTGGGATGTGTGCGGGGGGGGTGTCTTTAAAATAATGAGGTTTGACAACCTTTCTGTTTACAATCAGCAGATCAACATTTAGAAAATACACCTTCAAACCACTTGTTTGCACTTCCTTCATTATGAAATATTGGAGAATCCAAGGTGTTTTCTTCAGATTTTGAGTATTCCTTATATACTCTGCCTTCAGTTATGAGGATTGCTGGCATGTAGTTTCGAGAAAGAAATCTTCAGTTGATTTTCATTGTGTCGAGTGAAAAAAAAAATGAAGGTCAGGTCTATTTGTAAACTTCATCCATTTCAGCTAGGAAATTAAATAAGCTTTGACAGTGATACTGATATTGTTTCTCCTCAGCACAGAAGTGTGTGTGGTAATTTATGCTTTATCGCTTGTGATGATCTCCTCACTGGKTTTTTTTTTTTTTATGTTTAATAGTTTTGGGGGCTTTGTTTTTGCTCAAACATAATTAGCATTACACTGTACAGAGAACACTATTTATTCTTGGTCTGCTTGCTCTTCTGTGCTCTCAGATTGATGTCTCAAATGTATTCATTTATGAATAGAATCAATCAAATAAATAAAGGGCAACAACTTCTATCTGTTCAGATCTGCCATGGCAGAGACAGTTTCAAAATTTATCTGAGAACCTATCTTTCTTACTGAGCTACCACGGCAAAATACAGAATGGCCTTGTGTTTGCCGTGTTTTAAAAAGCTGTGCATACATCCAGCAGCTGATTGTATTTCAGATTCCAAAGTACAGATTGTTGCTTTTCATTTCTCTGATAAAAGCAAAATAATATTGCAGAGACCCTCAGGTCTTGAAATGGGTAAACATTTCTCATAAAAATCCAGCAGCTCATTTTCAATTAATTGTAATAAATTAACCATGACAAAGCAATGATAATTCTCATGAAAATTTGATTTGGATCTGCTGAAAGCGGACGCACGTTACTTGCTGCAGACCACGACAATGACAGCAGCATACGTCTCAGGAATCTATCAAGGTAGTTATTTTATGTTATGGCTTTTGAGACRCTTACAGTATGTCCCCGAAATGTGCTTCTCTTGTGCTCTGCAACTGGTAGCAGCACCCCAACATCTCACTCCTTCCTCACGTGGGCTCTCTCCTTGCACCCCAGTCAAACAAAACCCAAACAAACAAAAAGTGCTCTCAACAGCAAAACCCACACTTGAAATAGGTTGCGTTTGGTGAAGGTAGAGATGACTGAATGGAAACGCAGGCTTTTCATCCATTGGGGGGTGGAGACCAATGCAAAAAATGCTCAAATATATGGATATTTAGTTCTAAAAACAATATTTAAAATTATGTTTTAGGACTTCGCCCAAAAAGGACTCTGCGCTTGGTGCTATGGACGGCAGAAGAGCAAGGAGGAATAGGTGCTGAGCAATACTATCAGTTGCACAAGGTAAATGATGTGTTCAGATGATCTGCTTGACAGCACTTTTCTCCCTAGTCTTGTGACTTGCATATTATTTTTGTCAAAATGTTCAGCTTGATATCTAACTGAAAATAGTGGTTCCAGTTCTGCCTGAAAGTATTTTTTCTGGTTTTAGTCATAAATGTAAACTTCATTTTACATTTAGCAGAAAGTGATGTGACCATACATATACGTGTTCCGCTTGACCTAAGATATTCTGTCACAAAACTGTTCTGAAACAGATATTTTGATGATATCTGCCATAGCTTTCAAACACTGCTAACTGCCTGAGAATGAATGACGAATGGTCCACATATRTTGGCAATATAAATAAATTTTGTTTGCCTTATGTATTCCTGCTTCGTTGCATTTTCCCATAATATTTTACACTGTAAAACATAAAATAATACAAAGAAAAATCTTTGCTATCTTATCTTAATAGTGTGTAATCTAAAATACTCTTTGCCAATTACTAGTTTTATGGATCTGGAACATTTTAAATGGTTTATTTCTGATGATGCAAGGAACACACAAACTCTATGACTGGTTATCAGGATAAAAATATGGTGTATTGTCACATCTGTCTCTCTTGCCAACAACTGCCTTTTCAAAGTACATCATGACAAAAAGGACAGCTGCATAAAACTATTTTTGAGATAAGTCTTTGAAATATGTGTGGGGTTTTTTCCCCAGAAAAAATATGCCGTACCTGTATAACTAAGCTAAAGTAGTTATCTTTTATTCTTTTTCCTAATTTAGTAGTATTACTCTCATTAATGGTTAATATATCCAGGGCAGAGATAAGATGAATGCAAATGTGTTTAGGAAGTCACCTGCTGTACAATAGTATGAAAGCAGACTTGCTAGCAATTCCTAAGAGTCAGTTTTTAATGGTAAGCAACCTATCAGAACAAATAAATGGCAATTTCACTTTGAAACAAATTCATTGTGATGAACAAAACTAAATTAATTTGCATCTGCAATAGAGTTGTCAGAGATAACTTTACAGTGGTTATGGTTTTCTGGTTAACTGATGAATTATTTCCTGCTGACTTGTTTAACATTACTAAGAAGTGTATTTAACTACCCATATATAATGTAGTTCCTCCTTATATGTCCAAATTATAGGGATAGCTCAGCTCTCTCATTTGGAAGAGGTACCTAAGGGCTTGCTTTCTCAGCTTCAGGGAGGTGACAGGTTGCTGTTCAGTATTTGTTAAGGACTCTGGATTTACCGCAGGTACTCTGGTGTTCAGCAGGATTAAACTGGAATGAAATGTTCTGGAATACGTAGTACAGGAAAGAGATGCTTCTCATGTACAGAAGTGCATTTTGGAAGAGCAGGAGGGATGCTCTGCGCTTAGTGCACACCGCTCATGCGAAATGTATCATCACCTCTCCAGATTTCCATATCAGAAAATAAGCTCCATCCTGTGGTGGTGTTGTCAGCAACACATGAAATTGTCTCATGCACGTCTCATCTTTTGCCAAAATGTCTGCATTTCACTGTTGTCTCCAGGATTTATATTCAGATGTAATATCAAAAAGCAGGCTTAAGGATCAAATAGGCAAACATAAAGCAGGCTGGGTGTTGTTTAAAAGATATTTGGTTACTTTGCTTTTAAAAAAATCGAGACGAAGATGTGTCTCAATTTTTGCTCTGCTGATGCGATTCCATCTGGATGTTGTGCTCTGTGAAGAAAGCCCAGTCTAACTTCACAAGAATTTGTAATTTACATGGAGAATTTAAGCAGAAATGACATCCGTCTGTTGTTTGTTGTTCTTGTTTTCCCCCTGCCATGTGATCTGGCATAATTATAAATTGATACAACTATAGGACATTGCATTACTCATAATAACAAAATAAAGCAGATTAATACTGTACATTTTATTTAGCATGAAAAATAACTTAACCTTTTAATGATTTACTTGCTCAAATTTCTGGCAATTAGGATAGTATGGCATAAACATTGCTTGCTGATGGTAATGAGTACAAGTTAACTAAGAGTGGTATTTAAAGATGCCTTGTTAAATGAAAGATGGCCTGTATGACTCATCTACATAGCTGGGCTTATTATGACTTCAGTTTGCTACAAACAAATAGAAATATGAATGCAGTAATTCAGCACAGACAGACATGGATTTCCTTGACATTGTAAATTACCTCCTCATGTCAGTGGAAATGTGGCAAGGGAGAAGAAATGAAGACAATATAGTACTGGACAAGTACAAATACTCTTACTTTCGCAGCTTATTTATTTTTTCTTTCAATTTAATTTCAGGTCTTTCTTCCTCATCCGTCATTGTAGGTTGCCACTGCTAGAAAGTGGATAAGTTACTGCAGAAATAACTGATAGCAGCAGCATAGTGGTTTTACTATAGTGCTGATAATTAACTCATATCCCTGCATAATAGCATTATTTATATCACTCAAGTATTTCTGTAGACCCCAGTATTATAGTTTCTGATTATTAAAACTAGTGATAGGGTATATTGGCTGTTCAGAGCTTGTAAGAGAATGTAAGAGCTGCCATAGTGGGTTGACCAAAAGCTCAGTCTAGTGTTGTCTTCTGTTTCTGATAGCGTCTAGTAATTAGATGCTTAGGAAAAGCATGTTTGCCCAACTGCAGTCAGAATAAGCTCAGACACGTAGATTACTCATGCAACCGTGCTTTCATTTTATCACATATTTTTCTGGAGAGCATCTCACGGTCCTCATCTGTTGTTTCCTTTGCATGATTTTTCTAAGACATTTCCAAGAGTTGAAAGCCAAGTATCATCCAGCAGTTTCAGTGCCTCTATTAGTGCAGGGATACCTGCCACGCACCAGTACATCGCAGAGCGCCTGCTTAGTTTTGACCACGGGGTAGAAGCCTCCCAGGGGAATCACCAGCATCTTTGCTCCCAAAGGAGATACCTGCTGAAGTGCTTGCTGCTTTTAACTGTTAGCCAATAATTAGATTTAATCCCAGACTGGAAAAAAGCCTGATTTTCCTTTACAGTAAAGACCCCTTATCTTGATGAAGGGTAATGAAATTAAAGGATCTAAGTGTAAATCAGGCTCCAGATCTTGGGGTTTGACACTACATCTGAAGTCTTTGCCCAGTGCTTAGTATTGTGTGACCCAGTTGCTGAGTAGGGCTCTTACCTACAGACAATACAGTAAATAACTTAAAAGATGTGAAACATTGCAACTGCTGCTTTCCTTTCCAAGTTGAATGGAAGAAGCAGGAGGAACATGGTTTAGTAATTCTGGAGGACCTCATGTTGCAGCTATTCAGTACAGATTCTCCTACAACCTTTAACAACGGTACCTGTGTGCCCTCCAGTAGGGTTTTTAAGTTTTTTGTATGTTTACTCTTCCGCTGTCTTCATGAGGGGAGAAAGGAGTATATGTAATGAAGTGTCTGTCCTCCCTTCGTTGCTTCGGACTAGTTTCTGTGAAAGATCTGTGTACCATGAAGACAAGGTTACAGTTACTTACCCAGCTGAATTAAGGGACTATGAATGGCTGATAATATTTATTTTGGAATAGAAGTATTGCATACAATCTTCTGGGAAAGCAAATACATTTTGTAATTAGAAGACTACAAGATCCTAGGCCACATTCAAATTTACTTTAGTGACTCGGTTGTGATCATTGGAGGCATTAATGTGTTATGAATTTAATTCAAACCGCATTAGAGAAAGCGTTCTTAAAATATTTCTGCATGCTTTTATTCCTATCTTAATGATGTTTACAGTATTTACCTAAATTTCTGGTGCAAATGCCATACACTGTTTTAACTTTTTAGGAAAGGTTTAAATTTATGAAAAATAGCGATAGTAAACCCGGTGTTTACTATGGTTTCCTCTTTGTGTTTATTACCAAGAAGATTTGATATTTTGCCCAAACTGGGTCTGCGTGAAAACAGGACTTTCTAAAATGCTGGTATCTTGTTGCTAATTTAAGTACTCTTTGTTGATGCTCACATGAGGTTTCTACTGTGATTTGCTAATGAGTTACTTTCTCTAAGAAGCAAATGTCAAAGAAATTTCTTGTCACTTTCAGGTGAAATGATTCTTCCCCAGAAAATATTGGGTCCTCAAAACCCGAGTTTTCAGAGAACTCATGTGTTTCAACATCCTGTTTATTTCCCAAGGTACCAAGTACTCTAGTGAAACGTGGGACATGGATTTGTGTGTGATTTGAACCAAACACATCAGGGACTTTAATGTGGGTTCTTTTACACCCGCGAAATATGTTGACCGTTTGCCTATTGACTGTTCTCAGGAAATATTCTCTGTAATCAAAAGTTGTGTAAAATTTGTGCTTGTTGTTTTGACCACTGCTTGTTGATCCCTTTCATTGAGAAATGAAAGAAATGCATAAAAAAAGAAATGTTCAGTTACAAAACTACAAAAAAAAAAAAAAATTTGCACTGTATTCTCCAGAATCACAGTTATCAACCAGAAGTACCCTTGATTGTGTTAAGCACAGTAAAGCTAGCATACTTATACAATTCTATTTTACACCAATTCTGGGTCAGTAGGAATTCATAATTCTTAATATTGAGGTGTCACAGTCCTAGTGAAAGCTGCAGAGGAAACCAGATTTTACTAAAATACAAAAAGGGGTTGATTCCTTACCCTGCCTGAAGCAGGGAAGACCCAGAATCAGCCATGGCAGTGTGTCTCCTGGCTGCCCAGTCTTCACTCTATGCAGGCAAATTTCATAAAAGTCTAGTGTTAGAAGAACTTTTGTCCTTGTGTCTTTCCTCCCTTTTCTTTCCCTCAAGCAAGTAGCAGAGCTGCCATCTGAAACGTTGTGAACTGGTGGAGACATCTTCTGAGGATAGCTGCTCTGCTTTCATACTCCAGGCAGATGCACCCAACCACAGGTCTTTGGTGCTTTGGGATGTTCTGCTGGAAGAAAGCTGGGCTCCTTCTGTCCAAACTCCCCGCAGCTGTGCAACCCACAGAAAATTGTTGCCTCTTGGTGACTCATCGTGATGAACTTCCTCCTCATTGACTTCTTTTCATTTTAACATTGCACCTCTTACCCAGATGAGAACCTAAAAGCTTTCTGCATAAAACCAGGAAATATTAACAATGTGTGCACTGTGATAATTTCTAAGGTACTGCCGATTTATTGTTATCAGTCTGTTACTGAAAGTTACAAAGTATTCACTTGCTTATTGAAAGCAGTAAAAGTTGGTTTTGGTTGGAAGATGTAAACCACAATTTTTAATTTTGGCAGTTGCCTATTTTCAAACAAAAACCTAAAACCTTTCAAAAGCGGTGGGACAGAGTCATTCAGAGTCATGGACAGTGTTTTGATACCCTTGTATTTGAGCAGTAAAAAGGCTTAAGTTATGGAACATTTTCCAGGAAGAGCACTTTTCTTTGATGTGCCTCTTTGTCAAAGAAAAAACCTCCCAAGACAAGACTGCAGGTAATCTGACGCATACCTGACATAGCCTACTGCTGTCTTCAGAGCTGTCTGCTTTTTCTTGTCTATCATCCCAGAGAATTTACAATACTGAATGGTCATCTCTGTGAGTGCTGGCAAGTGGCTGAAGGGGAAACAGTAGTGGTATTGTACAAGGCAAGACATGCTAGTAGTTATGTTTTTACTGAGTGAAATGCTAATAAGTACATGACCAAATCCTGCTCCAGGGTTGTTGAAGTTACTGGGACTTTTGTCACTGGCTTCTCAGAGGTCAGAACTCCGTAACTCTGATAGAGAGCAAGCCATAAAGTCTGTGGACTTTTTTACAGACTGCTTTCCCTCAAAATCTGGCAGAAAAGTATTTCATCTTTTAACCGAACTATGAGCCTTATTCATACCTTGTRTCTATCAAAAATTGGGCTAATCTTCAGTTTTACAACAGCTTTCTCCTATATAATGATGGGGTAATTTACAAAAATTTGTAACTCTCGGTGTTCCTGATTTTCCCTGTCTTCATTCAAAAAGAGCGTGAACGGTATTATCACGCTTGTGGCTGGTAGTTATTATGCCTTGATGCTGGCGCATCTCTGCTTCCTAACAGCTGTTCTGGTGCTTTTTCTCAAGTTTCCATTTATGCTGTTTTGCTTCATTAAATAATCTTGATCCTAAACAGCAACTCAAAATTACACTACACCATGTTTATATATTATTAAATACTTAGAGGATATTATTTATTTTATTTTTTTCTTTTCCGGTGGTCACATCCACTTAGGTGTTTCCAGCGTTTTATCTTGTCTTTCCTGTAGTCCTAGTTGCCAGCTGGGTGTTGATTTAAACACACTTTTAGTACTGCGAGTGGAATGACTGTCATTTCACTGTGAGTTCTGCAACACAGTTGTTGCCGTGCTATACTTGGATCCCAACTGCTCTGAGTCAAATACTGGAATACAAGAATACAAGTGTTGGTGTTTCCTAAAGTTAAGTGTAAATCAATAACAGAAAGCTGAAAATGCACTGTCAGATTAACTGATGTCCCTTATTACTGGAACAAATTAACCATTAGTCAAGGACAGTGCTTTGCCATTACAGACTTTAGTATTTTCCCTGTAAAGTGGTGATTTTTCTCAGTGGAATGAAAAAGAAAACCAGTAAATGAGCTGTTGGACAAGTAATAAGACTCTATTTTAAATAGCCCCAAATTACTGAAGGCTTTTAGGACAGCTGTTCCCTCCCTTATCCTTTCAGGTATCTCACTGCTTTAGCTGGGTAAGAGGAATTGCTGTCAGTGACTCGGTAGATCAGTCATGAGATGGTGGAGCCTAGTTTAACATTTGGTAAGAATTAACAATTGGGATTTTGACTGAATAAGTAGCTACCTGTATGCTTGGGATTGCCAGTGTCTACTCTAGATGGGACATGTTTCCTACCGATAGAAGTATGAGTCATGCGTATGACAAGGGTTTGTTTTCTTAATTGAAAAGATTTGACTGTAATTTCATGTTTTCAAGTGTTTGCCTTAGAGATGAGAAGCACTTATATTTTTAGTTTTGCTTAACAGAGATAAAAATAGATTGCTTATAGAGAAAACAGAAATAAAAGGAATTAAAATAAAAAAACTAAAAATAGGAGAAGTATTGGCAAGGATCGTGCCTATTTGCRTATTCAATAAAAATAGCAAGTTATAGAAAGCCAATTTTCCCATGCGGTATTTATTGTAACATTTCATTTAAAATTTCAGTCGAAGAGCTAAACATGATAAGATAAAGAGAGGTGACCTCTTCTGTGCCCGAGTCATAGGAATATAAAGGATAAAAGTCTGTTTTGATGTTCAGAGAATTAGGCAGCGGGTTACACCAAAAAGATGTAATTTTCTGGTATGTGCTAAGAGAAGTATCAAGGCACAGTATCAAGGTGCAGCAAATGGGATTACTTTCTGAAAAAATTGTGTACTGAGTTTAAAATGCTTATTTAAATGATGCATTCAATATGGGGAAAAATGAAGGAAACAGCTGAGCCTGCAGTTATTTTATAAAATCTTACTGGTTTGTTGTGCTGTTCCCTTGAATTAATCAAGGGAGCAATGTATGGTCTCACCCCGCTTTGCTAAGTGGCAGTTATTCCTGCACCATAGAGGACAAAGGACAACAGAGCATCTTCCCTATTGCATATTTTCCAGCACATATGCCTTTCTGTGTAAGTAGAAATGCCAGTATACATGTACAAAAATGGGTATGGTGAAACCAACCTAACCCCCTTTTTTTAAAGATTGCAACTTTCAAACTCGACAGTGAATAGTTTTATAATTAATAGTAACTTCTACTGGACAAAATTGGGAAAAAGCTTTCTCAAGGACGCATGGTACTTCAAGTAGTTGTGACCTGTGTCTTTTTTGTCCCCCAATAAGTCTAGTTTCTCTCCCCAGGGCGTCCTGTTTTCGTGCCACTCCAGCACGTTCTCAGAACTGAACAGCTTTCTTACAGAGCAAGAATATGGGGTAATGTATTGTGGGTGGTTTGTTTTCTCAGTTTCATATTAAAAACACATGGAAACATTTATATGAGAGAACACAACTGAAGCCTGCAGTAATGCTGCTATACTAGCAATTTATGAAGCTTTGGAACTTAGGAATTCTGTTCTTTGGAGTGGTAGGTGAGATTTCTTCTCGGTATCCGTGCTGTTCCTGCACTTGCCCTTCTCCTCACCTTGTTGCCCTGAATAGTCCCTTCCGCTTGCCATATTTCTCCTACTCATTGCAGCTTCTCTAAAAATGAGCAGAAATCCTGCTGCGAAGACTTAGCCAAAGAGGCTGTTTCTGAATGATTTCTATCATGGTATTTATGCAGGGCTCACTATAATTAAGTTAGCTTTCGTTGGCAGTTCACCAGCACACCAAATTGTGTATTGTCTTCCCTGAGTCTTGCTCCTTGGGCTGGTGATATAGAGAAGATTTACATTTTGAGACATTCTTTCTGTTGTACTTGTGACTTTGGAGCATCATTGGTCCCTTTTACCATGCAGTGTGCTTTTCTTGGCCTGCTTCTCTCCCACTATGTTCAGAGGGTCCGTGAATCACGTTTTCATATTGAGGCTCATGACCTGTAATACTGCATTTGATGATAGACACCACATGTATCCCAGTTCTTTACATTTAATCTTTTATAAACTGAAGATTTTTTTCATTGGATAAAAATAGTGATTGCCAATTTGGTGACAACATTGGTTATTTCCACCTTGATTTCCAGTAGTTGGATGGGTGGATAGGTAGATTGGTTATTTTAAGGTATTATAACATTTACAGTTACTTCATCATAAGC
Organism: Oceanodroma leucorhoa; assembly: GCA_030449065.1. Lineage (NCBI taxonomy): Eukaryota > Metazoa > Chordata > Aves > Procellariiformes > Oceanodroma > Oceanodroma leucorhoa. Next base: position 13,222,871 of record JASVER010000004.1, on the reverse strand, counting down.
AAAGGTTTTGTATTAATATTTTTTAATGGCTGGATACATTTCTAAGTTAGAAGTGAATACCTCTGCTATGTTAGAACTTGTTTCACTCAAAAGAGAAAAGTTTTGGGAAAGCAGAGTGTAAAACACAGTTCTTGGCAAATTCTATAMAGAAATTCTGAAAACTTGCATGAATATCACATTCACAGCCACCTGTAGTTCATATTTGTTTTTATATCCAGAAAAATGTGAAAGAATTCTTTACTGAATTGTAGGCTTATGTAAGCTGTTAATGATATGGATCTGTTACTCACCGCTATCACATATCTCTTGTAACGATTTTCTTGTAATAACCCATGACAGCCATAAAATTCTGGAATGAGATCTGGGCATAGGAGTAAAACCTGCAGTAAGTTCTCTGAGTCACATTCAAGATACTCTGAAGTATAGCTTTTTTTCTGCCTGACCTGGCCATAAACTGTTTTATTTTGCAAAAAAAAGTTACCTGCCTCTCAAAAAGAGTGAGGCCTTCCTTCACCTAAAGTCCCTAAGTACTTTATTCCAATTAAAGCTTTGTGACTGAGCATTCTGAGTATATGGGAAGCAAGTAAATGGCTCTGGATGCTAATTTTTGTTCTTTTAGCTAAAAAGAATCTTCCAAGTGCACACTAAAAGCAAATGTTATTATGCTTTTTATACACAAAATCTTAAAATCTCATGTTTTCTGTAAGGACTTACCTTGGAAGCACAAACTGCTCTTAAAACAGACATTATTCCTTCAGGTCAGGAGGAACCTTGGCATTTCAGTCCTCCAACCAAAGTCAGAGTTGACTACCTGGTATATTGAAAATAATGTGTTCCTGAAGAGGCAGCAGCTGTTTTTTTAAATGGAATGTCCTTCATAGTCTAAGCAAGCTTTGAATACATCTAATTTTAAAGCCAACCAGACTGTGTATCCTCTCCCCTGCAACAGAATTTCTGAGTTTCAGGTCTCAGAAGAAAGTGAGAGCTGCAAGTGAAGCTGAAATATGGTACCTTACCTTTCCAGGTGGCACTTCAGAAGCCTTAAGGCAAGTATTTAGGGGCAGGAGGCCAGTCATGTTGTGGCTCCTACAAAATACTGATGCCTCAGAACTGAACTTGAACTGTTTCAGCATTTTCATACAGAAAGATTAGGTCCCTTCATTTAGACATGATCACAGGAAGCATTTCTCTGCTTCTTAAATAGATTTGTTACGGTATGCTCACTCTGACATCTAGAATCCAGTGTATGGTGCCAGTTAAAATAGCAGTCACGTAACAGTATCTTCTTTCCTTACATGTTTAGGAAAATATCTCCAACTTTGATATCGTCATGGAGTCTGATGAGGGCACCTTCAAGCCATCTGGACTGGGTTTTACTGGCAATGCTAAAGCTCGGGACATCATGAAAGAGATCATGACTCTGCTGCTGCCCATCAACGTTACAGATGTTTAYGACAACGCAGATGGAACAGATATTGATTACTGGATGAGAGATGGGGTGCCTGGTGAGTGTGCTTTACAGGTGACACCGCTCCTCCCGTGCAGTGGCATGTCGGATGGGTGGTCCGGTGTTTTGAAAATAGTAAGAAATGCTTTCTCTCGAGGAGTAAAATTTACTGTAGGTGAAATGCAGGAATGTTAAAAGGTGACCAACAGAAATAGGACATAAAGTGCATTTGAACTGCAATTTAATAATGGTATAGATTATACATAGCATAACATGCCTAAAATCTTCTTTTTGGCTTTAGGGATTTATAATAATTAATCCCAGACTGGTGGTTTATAAATAGTAAACTAAGGCGGAGGGGAATTCTCCAATGCAGAACAAATAATTTTTTTATTATTATTATTTCGACTTAGAAATACAGGGCTTTTTCTCCCTGTTTTATATGCTGCAGAAACAATTTTTTTGTGATGTGACTTTTAAAAGGTTATGGGGCATTAAGGTGTGCTAAAGGGGTAAAATTCTGCAAAGTTTGAACTGGTTTAGGGGTTTGTTTGGATTATTGTATCTGGCTCGCAGTGAGGAGCAGTTTGTCGGCAAAGAGGCTTGCAAGCTGTGAGAGAGATCCACCGCTGGCAGCCCCCCTGTGCGGGAGACCCCACACTAGCACAGGGGCTTGCAGAGCACAAGAGTCCTAATTAGAGGCCAGGCTGGGTGAAACCGTAGTGGATTTCCATGGTAGTTTCCACACTTGAATAATAGAAAGAAAAAAGTTTCATAACACTGATATTTAAAAAATTATGATCAGTTTTAAAATTTTAAGGTTCTTTTTCTCCGGTGTTTTATGACTGAAGTAGGCTGGCGCGTTTCTCATGCTAGTTTTACTAGTAGGTACTATATGCTTAGAATCTCTTAATATTTGATTAACTGCCTTGTTTTTCACCTGGTCTTGTGGAAGACGCAGTGGGTCGTGGAATATATGCTTCTTACTTATGGTCAGAACCCTTTGCTTCTCACTCACCTGGAGCATACAAAGATACCGTAAAGTTGGCTGCCTCGAAAAATATATGGATATCTAATTTTCAAAGCAAAATACCTATGCTGGCCAAGAAGTATGGATGAAGGGATATTGTTAAACAGCTAGGGATTCATCTTCAGCTGGTATGCTGCTTTCCAGGTGAGGTGCAAGCTGTTCGGTGCAATGTCATACAGCTGTGACACTGGTGTGCGCTCAGGTTCCCAGGCTCTGTAAGCCTCTGTAAGATGCCTCTGCACCTTACATGAGCGTTAGGACCATGTGCTGAGTTGAGTTGAGAAACTGTAAGCACTGCTGAGAGGCTGTAGCCATGCATCATCCTCCACAGCCTGTAAGTGCCCATGCAAAGACGTCTGGTCTAGAATTTCAGACCGACATGTCTGTGCTGTAGTTGGAATATGAGAACTCACCATACAGCCCATGTTTAGAAAATGCAGGTGTATTGGAATGACTTCCTAGGTAAGGTGTTGGGGACAGAACGTGGAGGACATTACAGTCAGTCATCGGGGACTTCCATTGTGCTTCCCATCTGCGGGCGATAGATTATGGAAGGAGAGAGAAGAATTTAGCATTCAAACGTCACATTTTCAGTTGATAATGTGAGTGATGCTTGTGATGACAGTGTGTATTGAGCTCTTGTACACGACTTTTCATCAGCTGAGGTGCACCTGGAGCATAAACAGCTACAGCTTGCCCTGGTCCTCTTGATTAGTCACCTGGGCTACATGTGTAAAGTGCACTCAGCAGGATCAGGGCAGAAATGGGAGCTCTCTCCTGTGGTCATCCGTACTCCTCAGAAAGCATAACTATTAAAAATATCATAAACTATAAGCTCAACCTTGGGAAAATATAAATACACCAGAACCAAGACCTCAGTTTCTAAATAAAACTGATTTGCTTTCGTATTAAAAATTTGGCACATTAATTGATAGTGGATTTTTTTGCTGTCTGAAGCTTTGATTCATTTAACTTCCTGTTAAGCAAATAACAAAGTGTTCTTGCAGCATAAAGGAACAGTGATTCTTTTCTTCCCCACCGTACCCCGGTGGGAAGGAATTAGCTCCACTAAAAGAATTTCGGCTGCTTTAGATTGTATTTTATACTGTACCAGGGAGAAGTCTATGATATCTTGTAATCTTCACGCCTTGTCTGCAGTATTCTCACTGCTCGAATGAGCCCTTATGGTATATAATAACATTGGAACAAATTGAACACACTGTAACAGCTTTTATAATTTTGTCCAATTTAAACAAGCAGTCAAGTGTTGACACTTCATCAATTTTATTTAAATATTTTCTTGAAAATACACTTGGTGGCTTTGTTTCTGCAACAGTGAGAGAAAATATGATGTGCTTCTTGAACAATAAGAATGGTTCCTGACATAATTTCTCTAGAATTTTTCTCCTTTTCGGCATTAAATAGATTCTTGGATTCGCCTTTTTAGATGCTATTAAAATTCTGCTCCTTTTGGTCTGAAAGGTCCAGAGAGGGCAACGTGTGTTTTTCACAGCTGTTCATAGCTGCTCCTGAGACGGGCGAAGTGACCCTGGCTCCTTACTCTCTGCTATTTCTAGCATGTTTATTTCGAATGGGCATGCAATGAAATGTTATTTGTAATGTTACTTAAACGTATTTGCAAGAAAACAGAGGTGACTATTCTGAGATTTTAGGATGAGAGAGGCCAGGAGAGTTCAGAGTGCTTTGCAAACCGTACACTGAAGCTTAACTAATACCTCTAAAGCACAAGCAAGRTGATCTGCACCAGAGTAGTTTAATGCTTTGTGACTGTGGAGTATTAGAAATATTTCCGTCAGTGGCCTTTACATTGGATTATTTTGAGAACAGTTCAGCCCGGCAATGAGGAATGTCTGTAGCTGTGTTTTTCTAGTGATAGCCAGTTTTCAGCTACTGAAAATATTTGTATAACATTTGTTTTGCTTTTTCATGAAGCATAAATCAAATGAAATGGGGTTTTTGTGGTGTCGTATTTTATGCTGTGGTTTTACAGTTTGAGGTGACCATTGGTCCTAAGACTATTCCTTTATTAATTATGCAATTATCTTCCTCAGCTTTCTTTTTAAGGGTTCAATTACATATTCGTTCTTAGTTAGTGATACATCTAAGCTGTGGCACATAAAGCTGTTCCTTTCCAACACGAAGTCCTAATCAAGTTTGGCCAGAATTGGCAAATATAGGTGGGGAGACAGGTTGGTTGGGTTTATTTGTTTGGTTTCTTTGCATGCTTTTTCACATCAGGCTTCTTCAGTATCTGAAAGGTTTAAAAAACCATTAAGCAAGCCCTGCTAGACCAGCGCTCAGGTATTTTTACTGAAAAAGCAAGGTATCTGATGATCATAAGGATGCTTCAAACATGATTTAGACCATTGCTGGTAATAGCACCGGGGCTGAGTCACCCTTCCCTGCAAAACTTCAGAACCTCCTTTTCAAACTGGCAGCCTGTCACAAGTGGGGTCCCCCAGGGACTGATATTGGGCCCAGCGCTGTTTAATATCTTCAATATCCAGTGATCTGGATGATGGGATCAAGTGCCCTGATGAAGTTTGCTGATGATACCAAACTGAGTGGGGAAGTGGACAYTTTGGAAGGGAAAGYCACCCTGCAGGGRGASCYGGACAGGCKGGAAGAGTGGGCTAACAAGAACCTTATGACGTTCAACAAAGACAAAGATAAGGTCTTACACCTGGGAAAACATAATCCAGGAGTGCAGCACAGGCTGGGGAGCAGCTCTGTGGAAAGGGATCTGGGGGTCCTGGGGGACACAAGCTCAAGGTGAGTGAACAGTGTGCTGCTGCGGCAAAGAAAGCCAACAGRGTGCTGGGTTGCATCAACAAGGGCATCACYAACAGAAGTCATTATCCCACTCTACTCAGTGCTTGTCAGGCCACACCTGGAATACTGTGTTCAGTTTTGGTCCCCGCTATGCAAAAAAGATGTGGACAGGCTGGAGGGGGTGCAGAGAAGGGCCACAAAGATGGTCGAAGAACTGGGAAGCCTGCCATGTGAGGAAAGGCTGAGAGAACTGGGTTTGTTCAGCCTTGAGAAAAGAAGGTTTAGGGGAGACCTTATCCCCATGTTCCAGTATTTAAAGGGTCGCTACAAAGAAGATGGCGACTCCCTTTTTACAAGGAGTCACATGGAAAAGATGAGGGGTAATGGGTGCAAGTTACTGCTGGGGAGATTCTGACTGGACACAAGAGGAAAATTTTTCACAATGAGAACAATCAGCCATTGGAATAATCTCCCCAGGGAAGTGGTGGATTACCCAACATTGGACACTTTTAAGGTTGAGCTGGACAGGGTGCTGGGCCRTCTTGTCTAGACCGTGCTTTTGCCAAGAAAGGTTGACCAGATGATCCGTGAGGTCCCTTCCAACCTGGTATTCTATGATTCTATGAAACTGAGAAGGGGGAATGAAGTGGTTATATTTGTATTATGGTATCCAGTGAACATTAGTTCAGCTTTAGGTGTTAGGGGAGAGGAAAATGGGTGCTCTCCTGTTTTTGCAGAGGGAAGGCTGTTGCGACACTGTGTTTCCAGGACAGCTGGTTCAAGGATGCTCCTTTCTGCCAGGCTTGTCAGGAGGTTATCTGTTGCTGCAGTGCTTATGATGGGAACACTTGTCTGTTAGGAACTGAGCTGTATTTGAGATCGAGCTGACCCAGGACATCAAACAAGTCCCAAAAGGCATGTGGCAACTCCTCTATTTAAAATTCAACCAGTGACCTAAAGGTGAAACTCCCTTTTTACAATGTCAGTCTGAACCTTCATGGTTGTTCGTGTCTCTCTGTCTCCACAGTGACGGTGTCTTGCCTTTTTGTTACATTACACAAGAGGAGGAATTATTCTTCCAGAAACTAATAAACCAGTAGTTCATTTAACTTTAATGTTTCTTCAGAAATCAAAAATTCATTGCTAACCCAATCTATTAGTCATTTTCTCAGAGGTGGCAAACAAATACTATCATACATCATTTCTCTCATTTTTATATTTTCATAGTCCTTCTTTATTACCTTAATCTAAAATAAGATGTATTTCGGCCTTAGACACCAGACTTTGACATGCAGTGTTTTGTTTCTTACTATGTAAGAGGTCAAATCCTTCAGTTCCATCCCTTTTCCGGAGCATGCTCCCCCCTTGTCCCCCAGTCCCAATCATCCCTTGTAGCACCAAACTCCAGCGTGAGCCTGCCAGAATGCTTGAGCCAAGCCAGCTCTCTGCTCGGTGTCAGCCAGAGGTGTGTTTGAGAAAGTGGTGTAAAGGGAAAACTCCCTTACTTTAGGTTGCCAGCTGGGCATGAAGAATTGGGTGATCTCTCTGCTTCCCAAATTGTAAGTGGGTAAACTCTGTTCACTCTTGGCTATATCACTGTTTGGAAGTGATACTCCATTGTGATGCATGAAGCATTGCCCCTCAGCATACGTGCTTCATACTCTCTGCAGACTTGGGCAGACTCTTTGGATCCAGTTTCTAAGCTTCATTGCCAAAAGAATAAAAACAGTAAGGAAAAAGAGAAAAATCAGATTCACATAGTCCAGGACTTCATAGGCCAATGCTGAAAATCCTTTGGCTTGATTGTACACAGGTAAGGGACTTTTCACTTGACAAAGACCTTCCTATAAGATGAGGGAAAGAGAAAAGGGTTTCTTTAAAAATAGACATTAAACTTAACTTCCTCACTTTAATATGTAGCATTTGTGTGATTCATGATCTGAGATGTTCAGCGTAGGGTATCATGTGGAGAGCTCCAGTTATTTGACACGGTGGCTAACACAAGTGAAATGTCTCCTGCTTGCTCGTGGAGCACAAAGTTGGACAAAACTCCTAAACACTGCTCACAAAACTAGCTTTATGCATAGTATTACAAGTACTGAGATGATTTTAGTTACTTCACAGTTGCTACATTTTTGTACTTGCTGAGTTCCCACTGCTCCGGTCATGTGTTGAAGCACACTGCCAACACCAGCAGCTATGGGCCTCGTTTATTTCTGCGTGGAAATGAGGGGTAAGGGGCTTATGGTCTATACCCATATCTCGCCTGAGTCTTGATCTCAGTAAGTCTGACATATATCAGCACTGTTGTGTGACAGTTAGCAACRTTGTATTGCTTTTTCCAGGTCATGCATTTCCTTTTAAATATCTTATTTTATCATTCCGAAAGGAAATATGGTGAATGAGTGTGTTCCACTGCAGAAGTCAAATTTTCTGCAACTTGGGAGGTATTAAATTAAACCAGTATGCTAAGAGAACAATTATAATTGCTTGGCACTTAAAGAACCTACTCTAAGTGCTACAGCTATTAGAACCATTTAAAATCTTGATTGCAGAAAGAACTGTGTGTATTAATCTGTAAAATAATTCATCTATGCTCTATTTTATCATTGTTCCATAAAAATGGGCTTTTGAAATTAGAAATTACTCTAGAGTAATTAAATAAATTTAATATGCTGCAACTTTTTATGAAGGTGGATACCTTAAAAGGCTCATAGTTTAACATAATATCTCAGTTATATTAGCCTTTCATATGACCTTTTCTGCTTTTAATAAAGTTAATAAAGTCTTTGAGACTAACCATTTAATGAAAGGACTAGTCTGCAGATAATGGTATGTTTTCCTATTAGTTGTGCTATTTGACTACCAGACAAGCTTGACCGTACTTCACATACAATTCTTTCCACCTTTGTTCTGCTTGGGCTAGAGTCTTGTTTTGGCATATTGGAGTATGGGACTGCTTCTAATAGTTAACAGGAAGCATCGGAATTGCAAGTTTGTTTGTTTCATGTAAACTAGAYACAGACCATGCAAGTACTCAGATGGAATAGTACTGTTGGAGAGGGGGATGGAGTTGGGTGGTGAGGCACAGTGCCTGAATGCAAATTTTACTGGTAATTTTAAGAGGGCTTCTGTAATATATTTCTCATTAGAGCATGTGCATCTCTAATGTGAGGGACAGGGTGGTCCTGTCAAGTCAAAAATAATGTGTCATCTTTGGGGCAAAATAATTAATGATTGTACCAAATACCTGAAAACTGCTCATTCACACTTATTTTGACAAAAATGAAGACTACTTCTGAATGAACTTGCTGAAGTCTACCTTAACTATGAACTCTCCCGTTCAGTAATATGTTTTAAGAGTAATTTATTAGAGACTGATAAAAATACTAAGAAGAGAAAGGTTGACACAATCAAGGGCGAATGCTGCAATTAGTAGCAGGTAGTACTAAGTGGTTTTACTTCACTCAGTGACATTTTAGCGAGAGCAAGATCACAAAAGAACTGCAGGAAGACTTGAAAGTCTAGAAATCGTACCTTACAGTGAGAAACGGGAGATGTTAAATCTCTCTCCGTTTATGCAGAACTATGTTAAGTGATGACTCAACTACAGCATACATATTAGGCTGGGAAGCAATTTTTCTAATTACAGCACCTTTTCCTTTGTGTTAAAAAATAGTCCATTAGCAATTCAGTCTATCTGAGTCTAAACAAATTCAAAGGGGAAGAAAGCAAACACCTTCTTCCAATAAGGTTAGTGAGCTACAGAAGCACCTTGCAGACTTGGTGAATTCTCCATCATTTTTAAAGTGTAAAAGAAGACTTGGGTGTCCTTCAAAAAGTAAAGGGTAATGCAAGCAGGAGGATTGGGCTTGATGTGGTAGTTCCAAGGTGAGGTTCTTTGCCATGTGTTATTCAGAAGGTGTGATGAGATGGTAATGGGTCTTGCCAGCCTTAAAAAATCTGTGAATCTGCCAGTAAATCTTACAAGCATTTTCCGTAATGAAATGCTTCCTTCCCCATTTAATGCTCACCTATTTCAGACAGACTAGCTTTTTGACTATCAAAAGCTCTTGTCTTTGATTTGTACAACGTTTAGATAATCCTTATCACAATTAAAAAAATAGAACTATTGTTAACTTGCCAATCCCAGAGGAAATTTGAACTGTGAAACCGAAAATATTTGCAAAACTCTATCATACATTGCTGAGCAGCTTGAATGTCTTATTTTATTTGTAGTTATTCTCTGTTCTTCAGTATCTGTGATGCATTTTATTTGACAAAGTTTTCTTGGTGGTCACAAGCTAAGAATTATAGCACATGGGTTAAGAAGCTGATATTACATAGCACTTAAATTTATCTTTCAAAAAAACAGGCAAGGCAGCTTTAAAATAATCTTATATGAATATTACAATAAATTAGTTTGAAATACTGACATTCTGATTGGCTTTTAGAATCCTAGAAGAAGTAAAATTGTTCCAGTGTATTCAACACTGTACAAATATTAAATAAGCTCATTAATCTAGTAATGAAATTAAGTTGTTTCAAATAAAATCATAAATTCTAATGGTTCTTGCACTTTTTGGCTAGTGGACTTCTTTCTCTTAAAGATATTTGGTCACTGTTCCTTCTGTGAATATCAGTAATGTTGAATTTTTTCCTTTTAGATGCTTACTCTTAAAAAAATTACATGAAGTGGATTGGCGTAAAAGACCCTGTTATTAAACAGGTTCCTTCTGTAAGCACACAAAACTCCTGAATATTTCAAAAATCGTCAATAAATTTGCTCCTGCCACTCACCTTGTTAGGAGAATATGCTCTGTCTCAGAAAAAAAACCACTGAAAATATCTAACTGAGAATCTCATTTGGGTTTGGGGTGTGGTTGTTTTTATTCTGGCTGTGCCTCTGAGGGGCTTATTAATTCTCTATTGTTTGCTGCGTAGGAAAGCTGAATTCTGTTTCTGTGGGTGGGAATATTCTTTTCATATGGAAGCATTTGCCATTTGTTGATCCTAAAAAACCAAGTGTCCTACATTAACACACAGAGCTCAGTGTTAACATGTTAAATATGCAGTTTGGAAGTACAAGTTAGTTAAGCCTTATTCCTAGAACTGTTCCCGACTTCACTGAAGCTTATGCAAATAATGAAGTAAATAGGGAAAAAAAAGGGTTTAATCTGTGTTCTATAAGGAAGTTAGATGTGGAAAATGTTTGCAGTGGAAAAGTGTGAAAGTTAAATGTGATTCTCTCCACTTTTTTTTTTTTATTTTACCTTTTTGGAATTTGGCTGTATGAAAAATAAGACACATTCATAGTGTGGAAATGTTGGGAGATTTCTCACCAAATGTGTAATGATCCAGAACGGCTGTTAGGAGCAACAGCTGAAATATCTGTGGATTCGTGGATTTCATTCCTGGAAAACACACCGTAATGGCATCGATATTAAAATCTGAATAAAAAACAAACTGTTCAGTAGCATTCCAGGAAGACCACGCGTAAGCTGCTCTTGATGGGAGGGACACAGGTTACATGGATTAAGATCTGGCTTGCAGCTCTCCAAGTAGTTTCCTATATGAAGTCATACGATGAGTGTTTCTTCAGGGCTTGGTACATCCTCAACTATTCAGAGTTTCCATTGATGGTTTGGAATCAGTTTAAAATTACAACAAAACACAGCTGATGTAATTGCTATTGGAATGATAAAGAATGATGAGAACAAGCTGATCATCCGGCCAGGGTGATTATGTTAGTGTGAGTCCACTCTGTCCACTTTGTTCACACCTTTCTTGTACTGGAGGCCCAAAAGAAGATGCAATATTTAGAAAAAATCACTTCCTTGGACCTGTTGGCTACCCTGTTGCTAATGTAGCCCTGTATGTTACCTTCGCTGCCCCAAGGTCTCACTAATGCTGCCTGTCCAGCAGGACCTGCAGGTCCTGCTCTGCAGAGCTGCTACCCTGCTAGCGGGCCTCCAGCCCCTACTGTTGCAGTGGGTTGTCCTCTTCCAGTACGGGACTTTTGTTTTGTCTTTGCTGAATTTTCAGAGGTCCTTGTCAGGCCACTCCTGGATTTTGAGCTCTCTGAAGAGCAGCTCTGCCTTCCAGCATACACAACTGCTCCTTCCACAAATTTAATGAAGAAGCGGGCCATCCCTGTCGTCTGGGTCATTGCTGAAGATGCAGAGGGTACTGGCCTGGCACTGACCCCTGAGGGCCACACTACTCATAACCAGCCACCAGTTAGACCTCAAACTGTTGATGGCTGCTCTTTGAGCCCAGCAGTCTGGTCGGTTTTCCATCCACTTTTATTCCACCCCTCCAGTCCATAATTTTCCTGGGGACTGAGGTTAGTTTTTCTGGCTTACAGTTCTCTGGATCCTGCTGCTTTTTATTTTACAACGGGCGTAACATTTGCCTTTTTTCAGTCACTGGGGACTTCCCCTGATTGCCACAACTTTTCTGAGGTGATAGAAAGCAACCTCTCAGTGGTGTTGGCCAGCTTCCTCACGCAGCCCATCCAGCACCGTTAATTTGTATTTGCCCCATTTACTTAAACAATCCCTAATTTCATCTTCCTATGCCATCAGTAGTATCTATTCCCCCTTCTCCCCAACTCTGCTGCCAGGCAGAGACCTGAGCGTTACTTTAAAGTTTAAACCACAGCGATTCCTATCTTACTATTCCTTCGTTACTCATTATAGCTAATATAGCGAATAATATAGCACTTCCACAGCATTTTTTCCCAAGCAATCTAAAAGTTTTACATGGAAAGGTGGCTGTAAAAACATCTTAACTGACTGTGAAGGGCACATTGGAGGATTGAATCAAGTATGTTTTTGATCCAGGATCAGAAAGCTTTGTAGTGACAGAACTTTAGAAATTACTCAGAAAACTTGTCCCTTCCTTAAGCAGCAAAGTCATCATGCTTGCGTTTGCAGGTGACCTTTTAGGTGTAAATGTCTGAGGCTCAGAAATCATTTATAGAGACATCTTCCTCAAAGGAGCAAGTTCAAAATTATTTCAGTGGCACTCTCTCCAGGAAATCGTTAACATTTATAAACTTCAGAATGGGAACCCTGTTAACTGTCTTCAAAACTGATTCTACGGATTTGGTCCACAGCACTACTGAATTTCTGAAGAGCAGAATTTATTGAGCACCTTTTTTTTTCCAGATATCTCTCTTTCCAATGAGACTATGTGTGTCCTCATGTAATAATTCCAGTCAATTCAGCCAGAAAAACACTAAGTGTGAAAGAAACTGAATATACATTCGTATTTTGTATTGACAAATCCTCAAGAAAAGATCGTGGGCTGAATAGGAATGCAAGAGAGACGGTACAGGGTTACTGTTCTGGCTCCAACATAAGCTGCCACCATCACCGAACAATTTTATACTTCCTCAGTTTCCCTAATGATAGCAGTTACATGAGGGGTGCTGAGGAGCCACTTTTTGTCTGTAAGGTGCAATAAAGAAGAAGGAGTCTTCAATACCTGCCTAATTAAGCTGGTCTGTCTTCTGCTGGAATCATCAGACCTTGCATTTATTTAGCACAAGAGCAGCTTTTCCTGATCAAATGTTATGGATATGTCTAAAGAAAATAGCGGCGTATGTGGAAAGAGCTTCCTACAAAAGTATTTTAGGGACACATAAACAAATCTGTCTGCAAGGACAAAGCATGCACCTCAACGCGAGCAGCAGTTTATTCAAGTTCTCCATCCAAAGAGCCAGAAAACCTAATTAAGAATTATTATCCATCAGGGCCAGTCTGTCCACAGCTCTCGGCTGTTTGCAATGCCCGTGACAGTGCTGTCTCAGTCACCATGTAGGGCTTGGAAATCCACCAAAGAAAATGGGCACTTTTCCTGTTGCTTAGCTAGCTAAACTGGATTTTAAAACAGTTCAGTTCTATTAACTACATTAAACCCGAGCAATTACCTTCTGGGACAGCAGAATTTTTGTAGATGTTGCTGCTGTTTTTAAAGAAAGCTGAAGTAAAGAAATAGCTGAAAGCAGGGATTTTCAGACTCTGGTCTCCAGACTCCTGAGGGATTGTGGATTACTCCTAAAAACGTACAACTTCATCTGCTACTAAGAAGAAAGCAAGTTTGTTGTCAGTGGGCTTGATAATCCATCTGTGGTCGGATGGGATCATCCATGTGTTAGAAAATGTTTATGGATTTTAAAATTGGAAGCAGTTGAAAACCATTAATGTGGCATTGTGGAGGGGAAAGAAGTTGAGCAGCTTGGTTTCTCAAAGGGTAGATTCTCCATCCCTACAAGCAGAGACATGATGGTTTAGAGTATTGGCATTTTTACAGCTATCCACAATTCCCTCGAGGATAGGTACCATACAAACACCTCACCGACTGGAAGCTACTGGAAGCAACTTACAAAAGTAAATGAGAGATACAAGACAGAAAAACAAAAAATCATCTGAGGACAGAGGTTATTGTGAAGAATCCTAAAGTAAAGTGGTTTTACCTAAACAAGGATTGTCTGGATTGCCTGCCTGCTTCCCCCCCTCCCCAACTCCAAACCCACAGCAACACCAACCAAAGCACAGTGGAAGGTGCTGTGAGCAGGCTGAGAAACATCAATGCACAGTTGCCCATCTCTGAGCAGACAGGTGTGGAGAACCAAAAACTAAACTTAGCACTGGTGAAGTCACAGAAGTGATTTTCAAAATTTTTTATGCCTTGTACTSCCTAAATGGGAAACTTCTAGAGATAGGATTTTTAGCAGTATTTTGCACACATACATGCATTGCAGTTCATATGAAATATTTAGGAGCGGAACATTTTTCTGATGTAATGTTCTTATTTCTAGACTGTCCATAACATGCAACGAGGTTACTCCAGAAGTTTGATGTCTAGTTTAATGCTGCATGCAAGGTCCACTTGGAATAGTGATCCTGAATTTCCCTCTGCCTCGCAGGCCAAACTTGGCTGTAGTCATGGTTCAAGTCAAACACCAGAGAAAGAAGATCTGTTAAGGAGCTATTTCAGAAATGCATACAAACAGATGAGATTTTAAAGAACCACAGAGGTGGCAAGAAGGTCTCTAGAGAGCCTCTAAACATCCTCCTTTCCAACAAGGTCTCACTAGTGCCTGTGTCATTTCTTTCACATTTGTTTATGCTGTTCGTGAAGACTTACTATAATGGAAACATTAGAGACCAGCCGGACTGTCCCAGCGCTATTCTTAGTGCTTAGGGAGGTTTTTCTAGTATCTAAGCTAAGTCTTCCCTGCTGCAATTGAAGTGCATTAGCTCTCTTTTCTTTTGATTATGAACTCAGAGACATGGTTATTTCTTTCCTCTTGCAGCAGGCTTTTACGTGAAGTTGATTTTTTCCTTTCTTGGTGTAGTAGTTAATACTTGCCCCCACTGATCAACTTCCTGGTTTTTTTTTTTTTTTAAGCATCTCTAGTTTGTGAAGGTTGCTTAACAAATTCTCATCACGCCCTCAGTGTGCCTGCTGTACGTCCCTGGTTGGTATTATCTCTTAGCGTAGGAAGACTCTACTCCATTGTTTTGGTCTATAATGAAAGTATCAAATATCCTCAGACCCCTGTGGTACCCCACTCTACACATCCTTCCATTTCTTACTCCCTAAGTACACTGTCCATCCAGTCTGGACCAACCTTATAATGTACATCATTTTCTTTGTGTCTTCTGGTGTCCTTAGTGATTAACATAACTTTGAGCTTTTATACATGTTTTATGGGATCAGAAAGTTAGTTCAAAGGGAGCCATCACGTATACTGAGGACACAAACTGAGGTGCTTGGATCATACCATAGTCTGGTAGTATCTGTAGATCTGGTGCTTTTGTGACTGGCATGAAAAGCATTGATCCTACGTGTATGTTTTGGGGTTTCTTCATAGTGAGAATGCATTGCAGAAGTAGTTTCTGTAGGTAGATAGCTCTTTAAGCCTTTAAGGAAAGAAAGATACTGAGAAATGTTGATTTGAATAAACAAGATCTATTTTGATGAAATTTAAATAGAAAATAACAGAATGGTGAGTTCCAGTAAGAATAAATATTTAGTTAAAATTTAGAACAAGTATAGAAAAGATTTTTTTAAGGTTTTTACTTTGCTTATACACAAGAAAATGTGCATGATTGGAGTATTTGGTTTTACTGTTTTATTTCACTTTGTGAGAAAAGTTTGGGGTGCCTTTTATTTTCATTTAAGTTGGGAAAAGGGAAAAGCAGAATTGTGTCATTTGCTGCAAAATGAAAAGCCCAGCCTTTTCCAGCTCTGCCTTTCGTTGTCTGCCTGTCTTAAGGATTCCATGAAACTGCAGTTCTTTACATCATGTATTACTGCAACAAGATAATATGGGTTACAAATTATTAGTTTAATCAAAGCAAACCAATCCTTGTACTGTACATGTACTCTCTGGAAATTGATGCAGGCATGAACCAGGCTAGTTCCAGGTTTTCTCAGATTGTCCAGTCATGTCTTTAGGTGGAAGCCACCACCCAAACTATCGTCATCTCTGGAAAAAAATGAAAAGTACATGAGAGATGTATATGAACAGCACAGAAAAGGTGAATAGTTATCCTGTATAATATTATATTATAAATAGTGTCCTATTACATTATAGAGAATAACGATCCACCTTTTATAATACACCTGGAGAATCAGAGCATCAACACTAACCAGAAAACAGACAAGACAAAAGGACACACTTCTCTGGACAACGGATAATTGAATGGAGGAAATCAGCACCACAAGGTGTTTTGGAGACCAGGATCAAACATAAATTTAAAAAGGATGGACTACTGCATGGGAGAACGGTCCAGCAAAGGCTGTGCAATACATTGATATGAATGCAAGTTCCTGTTCAGGAAGTCTGTAAACTGTTGGTGGCTGGACACACATACTGGAGGAAGAGACGCTGTTTCTCCCATTCTTTCTCACAACCTTGGCTGCTACCAGAGACAGGGTAGCAGGCTGGCTGAACCTTTGGGTTTTTTCCCAGTTCAGCTGGTTTTATGTTCGAAGTAGCACTAGTCTGCATATAGTCTGAATAGTGCTAAATAATCCGGGTAGCCAGGCTGACAGTACCCTTTACAGTCAGTGGCCTTTCAGATGCAGGAATGTTCTGCGTGTTATTTAAAGTGTTAAATGTAAATTATTATGAAGTCTTTCCTTTGAGCTTTTGTTTCCTTATACTATAAATCCGAGGCCCTGGTCCTGCAGCTGGGTGCCTGCAGCTTCCCGCTGCAGCGCTTGGCCCGAGCTGAAAGGCAGTGTAAGGCAGAGGGGAGGGGAGAGGGAAGCTGAAGTGGCTGGGGTAGTGCTGGGTGAAGTCTTAGGCTTTCAGCTTTCCAAGCTAGCTACTCTCAAATGTTGGTTCCCAGATTTAGGCTAGAGATAAGCAGGAGATATTAATGATACCAGTGATCATTATTGACTCCTTGCGTATTATTTCTGTTCTGTGCTTTAAAAATGCTAACCAAATCTACAAGCAGATGAGACGTTGCAGCAGCAGCAGCCCTTCGCTTCCAAATTACAGAGACTCTGAAGTAAGCTGAATGGGTTTGAAATAAAAAAAAAAAAGTTGTTAATGTCTTTTCATTTGTATTTCAGAGCAAATTAAGGCCCTATGTACATGTAATGTGTACAGATGTCACCAAAAGAAGTCTTCAGAAAAACACTGCTGAAGGCTGGGCAGTTGTTTTTGTAGCACTCTGGCTTTAACTGGTGCATCTCGCAGACTGACTTGGGCCCTTGCATTAACAGCAGCCCCTGCAGAAACAGGCAGCAGTCTTGTAGGCTTGCAGTATGAACCTACACAGTCTATACTGGTTTCAAGCAAGCCATACCGCAGTCTCAGTTTGTCATCTGTGTTCACAGCCTGTATGCAGAAAGCTGCAGAAATAGATGACCACTAATGGCTAAAMCCCCTAATACTGGCAAAGTGTAAGTTAATTCTTGGGGTGGTTTTCTCCCCCGTGCTGGGGAGGTTCCTAAGCTGTTTGCACAGAAGTGTCACTGCGAGCCTTGAAAACTGTTATTAGCTCTTCAGCCACCAGTACTCTGCAGCTCGTAGCTGCCAGCAGCATGAAGGAGATCGGATGTGACAGGGCAACTCTCRTCCTTTCGCTGTGCTGGAGTGTGGGAAGCACAGGCTGAACGTGTCAGGGCTTCGACACTCCGCTGCAGCAGCTTGTTTTCCTGGCCTGAACAATTTTAGCCCTTCTAACTTCTAGCTAAGAAACAGATTTCRTTGTGCAGCTAAAACTAATCAGCAAGTTTTGGACGTCTTAATGTTGAAAACGTCCCAAATTATACACGTCTTTAATTTTAAATCCCTAAGACGTGCTAAATGGGAAGCATTGAGGAAAGTTAATGAGTCTGCCTGCCTCTTCCTTTACTTCCTAATTACTAYGGGTACTTTTCTTGTCCACCAAAACCTGCTGTCTAGATTTTAGGGCAGATGTTAATGTGCAGTCACAATTAAAAGCACATGCACTGGATGCTGTTGAAGCCTCCAAGTGCTCTGCATTTATGTCTTTTATTTCAGGACATGTAGGGGAAAGCAGGGATCATCACACAGTTACAAATGTYATTTGCTTGCTTTCTTCTTCTCCATGCAGCTCCTCTCTTTTGGTTACACAAGTAGCTGCCAGGAAATCTATTAATGGTAAAACGATTTTGAGACATGGTGCAGTGTTTTTGAGATCATTATCTTGGTGCCTGTAAAAACTTTTTCACTTGGTATACTCAACCTAGTAACAATTTCATTTCACTATCCCTTGGCCCAAGTAATGACTTCAAGTTTCTAATCAGAGAGCAAGTGGGAAGGGACTGCGTGCGRTCCTTGGGGCCTGAGCTAAGAGAGCACTAAGAAACACTCCGGTGATAATTTAACAGGCGTGAGAGCTCCTGCCTGCCGAGCCAGCTCTCCTGCCTCTGTGGAAACGGGCAGGATCGCTGCTTTGCCTGTGTCTTGTGTTGGTCCTCCCCAACCGGCCATGTCTTGGCTTCACCTCCCCAAGCTGTGCRAATCATGGCTTGGGTCCCTCTCTCAGCCCTCCTTACGGCTTACCTGGGCAAAAACATCTGCCTCCCTCTTTTAGGTGTAGAGCATCCTGTCTGTGGCAAAAAAATAGGAAAGTATTGAATACATGTCCCCGTCGTGGATAGCGTTATTACAGGCCTTTTGCTGCTTTTCTCTGGTCGTTCTCTTTTCCTTTTTGATTTGCAGTGCATTTTAAATTCATTGAGACAGGAAAAAGTGTGATTGCTCTTTCACTGTTTCAAGAGGGTATTTGGCTGCTCCATTTGCTAAAATAGATGGCTGTAAAGGCACTCTGGGTGCCTCTTCTAATTCCAGGTAAGCCTTGGGCTCTTGATACGCAGCACAAGACAGAATCTAATTATTGAAGTAATTATTATTGCCTCCTCTGCTACACTGTGTTTTTCCAAACCCAGAGCCACTGCTGGAGTCACAGCTGTGGAGCCTGCTGGCAGCGGTGGGACGTGATGGCAGTCTGTCAGCCTGGGAATGATTTGACTGTACTTACCTGGAATGAGCTACTTATTTAAAATCTCACTTGTCTGTTTCTTGACCCTGAAAAGAGTATGTGACAGCAGGAAGTTTTCCCTTCTTCACTCAATGCATTCTGATTTCAGTGGCTGCATTTCTGAAAAGGTAGTGCTTTTCTTTCACCTTTTCTACTAGCTAAGTCTGAGGTTGGGCTACCCAGGACTAATAAGACGTGCCGGTTTTTTTTCTGTGTCAGTCCTTGTAGGAGTGGGAAATGGAAACTATTCAACCACTAATCATGCAAGGCTATTGTGCAACGATGGATCTTAAAGAGACAAAAATCAACCTCTTTTTCTTTAATATCAAATGCCTGTCAGTTTTAAAGTGAAGATGTAGAAGTAAAGTGCGGATGTAAAAGTAAAATAAATATTGGGCAGAGTGTAAAAATTTTTCATTCAGATGTTATTTTTAGGTAAGACCTTTAATTCCAGTTTGACTCAGTAGTCATTGCAGTCCTTTTAATTTTGCAGCATGCCATTCTATTTTGCAAGTGCACATTTGGCTCCTGAAAGGTTTCAAATTATATGTGGGTTGATGTATGTATATGTGTATGTATATGTATGTGTTTGCTGTGTAAAAAAAGTCTTCAGTTTATGTATTTGAAAGGAACCAATTGTCATATCTACTCTTTTGCAATGAAACCTGAGTATTTTGAACTTTTTGATAGACTGTAAGGTTCATCTATATTCTCAGACTTCTCTTAATGATAAACATAGAATAAGAAACATTTTAATTAATTTAAGAAGTGTGCATTAATACAGTAATCAAAAGAAAGGCAGGTTGGTGGGGATAAAGATCTAAATCTATCTAATCTGGGTTTAATGCCCCAAGTGCCGGTCAAATTGGATTCTGGTTATGAAAACATGCATTTGGGGAGCCTCCTGTGAAAGGCAAGTGTAGCAATGCAGAGATTAAGATTTTTTGAAGGAATGTATTAAATTCTAGCATCTCTCTATTAAAATCATTATAGTAAGTAATAATCTTGCATAGATCACATCAGTTGTTCTAGGCTGCTAATAGTTGTCATCACTGGCTCTTTTTCCCCTTTGCAGTAGGCTATAGGTGGTGTTTGCATGTARCACCATAAACAGCTTTACAAGGGGGTGTTTGCTCTTGATTTCTTTGACTACATCCAAATCGAAATGGCTTTGATTTATACAGCTGTAAACACTGCCCTAAGTTTTAGCATGGTCACAATATATCATAAGGATGGTAGGGAGTGTTTAAACTAATAGAGGTTTGTTTACACTGTATTGTGTAGAGTCTGGTCACTGTTATCAAATTTTCTGCATTTGTTGCATCATATGTAAAACGTGCCATTTGGAGCTGCTCATGAAATTTCTGCAAAAGCTGCACTGAGCAACACAAGCATATAATTTAAAATGGGGCCTTGGACATTTTTATTCCCCTATGGTGAAAAATATGCATTGATTCTTGATTTGTGCAATAATGTGATTGCGATGGAGATAGGCAGATGGCATCTGGAAGAGGATTTTCAAAGCTGCGCTCACAGCGTGGCATTCGGGGCAGCTGGACACGCTGGTGCCTTGTTCTGCTTCTGTAAAGTTTCACCCAACCAGTCTTTGCCTTTTTTTTTTTTTTTTTTTAAATGGGGCCTTTACCCATATAGATTTAATTTGAATGAGAACAAAAAAAAAAAAAACCAACCTCAAATTAATAAGAAAACAGCATGTTCTGTGCATGGTAATACAGAGAATGCAGTAAGCCTGTCTTTAAGGCAAATGCTATTTCCACTTACTGGTATGACTGAGGCTCTGTCGCTGAAAGCAAGCAGGTTAACCTTTCAACTTAAAATTGTCAGCTTCTCTTAGTGTTCTTTCTAAGCTTGTATGACTTCTGTTTCACTCTTAAAATATTTGCATTTTGACAAGTCACTCACTGTGTTTGCACTGTGGCAAAACAGCTATCACAGCAACTCAAATTTACAAGTTGGAAGAATCATGCTACTTAGGGACAWCACTTTATTTATTCTGTCGTCTTCTAGGATGAGTTCTGCTGTGTGGATTAGCAAAAGCCCACATACAGTTAGTGATACACTGCAGAGTCAGAGCAGGTGGAAGGAATTTCTGTCCTTCCCTCCCTTTAATTTCTCCTTTTCTTTTCCGAATGGGGCCCTRTGTAATTTCATGAAACATTAAAACAGGGAAAAATTCTGAGATTGCAGACAACAGTGTTGCAGCAGGTGTCTTCATTGTACCTTAATTCTTCTTTTTTTGTTAAAGTATGTTGTTTCTTTACAGCTTTGCTGACAAAAATACGCAATTTATTGCTTAAGAACATTGAATCATTAGAAATGCTTATTTTCCTTCCTGCTGCTTTGTGTTCACAGCCCATGGGGCAACGTGATCTGTAGACCAGAATGGGAAGGATTACTACAGCTTTGTTTCAGAAATGGCTTAAAACTCCCAGATCTGAACAGCCCTGAACCTTGCGATAAGATCAGATCTGAGCTTTGTTTCAAGTACCTCTCTGTTTTTCTATTAATAATGAACTAGCTAAATATACACTGATTTATAGATCAAATGAAAGAGGTATTTCCTCACCAATATCTGGAGCATCTAACATTTATTTGGAAATAACTTATATTGGTTTAAAAGTCAAGTATGCATTAATTAGAGTAACAACAGATATTTTGAAGGATATTTTATTATCGTAGTCATAGTATTCTTCCAGCCTTGTCTAATGGTCCTACATCTAAAATCCACCATGACCTTGAAGAGTTAATAATAATAATAATTATTTAATCTCARTGGGGTATGACAGTAGAGAGACAGTAAAAACCATTGCTCATCCTGTCAGTGTGGTTGTATAAATGCACAGTTGCTGTTTATGTGATATAACAGACTTGTAGTTTGCTTAGGATGTGTTTTACTTACCGTAGGGTGACCATTTGTTTTTTCATAACTGGTTAAGCACCAGGATGGTCATTAACAGGCTTTGTTCACCATCTGGGCAGAGGAGAGCTCTGCTTAGTCGGGTCCTATGAATATTGGTATTTCTAGGAGTCGGCTACCTGCTGGGGAGGGCCCTACAGGAACTTTGTGATTAAAAATCCAGTTGTGGTTGTATCTGAGAGGGGAGGTTAGAGCCAAAAGGGAAATTCAAGGGAAAGCCACACGTTTATTTCCATCTCCAGCATCCTCTGGGAAAGCAGACCTAAAGGCTTGCATTAAATTGGATTGCAAGTTCGGCTTAGGAAATAGCTCTGTTGATTGTAAAATACGTGGAAGCTTCTTGAACTGACTGAAATGTAAGTAAATGCAAACAGTGCAGACAGAAATGCTGTGCAAAACCCCAATATGTGGGTCATTCTCACAGTTCCCTCTCCCCACATCTGACCTTCAAACCRTCTGGGGGTGCCTGTTTCCACTGAATTTCTGGGGTGGTTTGGAAGCTGTTGGCACAGGGTGGAGCAAGTGTCTACTGCTGGGTGTTAGCAGGAAGCTCTTTGGCTAGCAGAGGACGGTGAAGAAAGCACTTCAATACTTCGGGTTTCTAAGCAAGTTTGTAACATCAGCTACATGGTGCAGTTATACAAAGAGTGTAGAGACATACAGAAATGCATTTGGTTAGGAAAGATGGTTTACATGGGTCCCAGTCTTATAAAGTGCTTCACTTGCCCCTTGTGTGTGACATTTGAAGCTTAATAGCATTAAAATGAATTACATGCTCAAAGTTTAACTGCTTTGCTGATCTGAGGCATAAACAAACACATGAAGAAGAATTCTAAATTTGAGAAATTGTCAATTTTGCAATGACTTTCATCTCTCTTACTTGGTGTTTAAAAGAGAATGCAAAATGTAAAGGATTTATAAATCCAACAACCAATTTTAAAATTATCAACTTCATTAAGTAGTCTCTACATAATATATATAGCCATATACCTCATTTTAAAGAAAGCACA
Source organism: Oceanodroma leucorhoa (assembly GCA_030449065.1). NCBI lineage: Eukaryota > Metazoa > Chordata > Aves > Procellariiformes > Oceanodroma > Oceanodroma leucorhoa. The sequence goes on along the minus strand of JASVER010000004.1, from coordinate 13,200,112 downwards.
AATGAAATAAACTATATTAAAATATACAGAATATATACATACATATACAGACATCTAATACAGGTATATAACCCTCCTAAATTGAAATGCCCTAAGTAGGGAATCCCCTAAATAGGGATCTGTGAATCACTGAACCAGGCTGGTCAGAGAGCCAAGAGAAGGGCTGCAAAGACAGAAAATATAAAAGTAATGGAAGAGTCCATGTAGCTTTTGAAGAAAGAAGTCATGCCTCACCAATCTAGCAGGGCTTTTTCAGAGGAGTTTATAACCGTTTTTGTAGTTGGATCTGGTCAGCAAAGTACAGTTGAGTCTTCAAAAGCTCCTGGATCAAAGAGCTTTAGAGAAATAAACTACTGTGAGATAAGAGGTATTTTCCTCTTGCAGAGTAATACCTGATTAAAAGAAGGTAGAAATAAATTGTCAGTCTTCATAATGGAGAAGGGCTTTATTAGGCTCCCCAGCCACCTTTTTTGGGGGACTTTGAATGTTCATCAAATTCAATGTCAGCTGCAAAGGGAGTGAATAGACAGTTGGCAGTTTGCTTATGACTACTTCAAGTATTTCACATCAAAACTGATGCTGACTGTGAAAATGTGCCAATAATCTCATAGTAGAAAATGCCTAAGTAATACAACAGCTAGCGACATTTCATTGTCAATAAATGCAGAGTAATGCAGTATGTGTGCTATGCATACACGACAACAGGATCCAGATGAGTTATTTTCAAGAAGAAAGATCTGGGAATCACTGTGGATAATTGTCTGAAATTGTCAACTCAGTAACCAGGGATGGTAAAAAACACTGTTTTGTGCTGCAGGTGAATGAAGAGAGAAGGAACAGAAAGCATCCTTAGGTAATGTGTTGTGGTATGCCGCAGTCACGTCACGACTCCATTCACACGCTGGCGTTTGTGGGCAGTTTGGGCTTCTCGTCTCGGGAATGGTAAAAGGGAATTAGAACAGGGGGAAGAAGAGTCACCAGCAGCCTGCATCCTCAGAGATATTAAATATTCTCCATAGGAGGAGGAGTCTTTAGCTTGGGAAAAAGCTGCTGAGGTAGGGTGTGATAAACATGTATTAAACCATCAATGGTATGGAGAACGTGAACAAAGAAAGGCAGGCTGCAACTTCTGCAGCTCACGAAGTGAGAACCGTGGTATRCCCACATGAAATGCTTGGGCACACGGTCCGTTTTCTCAGGGAGCTGTGGAGGGCAGAGGTGTGAATAGGTTAAAAAATGGGATTTGTGAGCCTGTGSAGGATCTCTTCGTCAGAGGTAGCCAGCCTGCAAGCGTGGGGTCACGTTTGGGCAGTGCTTGGCTGTTCAATAGCCAGCTAGGAAGACTCACCCTTTTATTTTATTTTTTTAAAAAAAGAGCCTTGCTGATTGAAGACAGAGGGTGGATGAGTGGAGGAAGAGTTTCCAGTGCCTTTTGCTGTTGAAGCTTCATCTGTTTGTTGGTCTTTTCTTCCAGTCAGGGGCCACTGAGGATATTATTTTAGAGTCTAGTCAACCTGTGCTCTATGGAGTAGAACAACTTCCTTCCCTGAGACCTCATTTCACAGGATTTTATGTGAGTTTAGATTGAATCCCCAGCTGTCACCAGTCCTCTGTCGCAATGAATGAAAGGATAATGCGTTGCAAAAGTAGCTGTGATAATCCTGATCTGTAATTTAGTCTGCTTAGTGTATCCTGAGGATTAATTCTCAAATGCATTAAGCAAAACAAGAAATAATGCACACTTCATATTGTTTCCCTTACACTGTATTCTCATTTAATTAGCCAGTGAAACAACCGACTGAAAGCTTTCCCTCTGCCTTGTTGTTTGAATCATGAATTTTAAAGACTTTTGAGAGAATGACTCAGGAGGTGAAACAGCAGGGCTTCTGATGTTATTTATAAGCTCTGTACTGGAAACTATTTCAGTGTCTGCAGCCATGAAACTCAAGCAACTTAGCCTGTAATTTCATCATTTGAGACTAAATGACAGGAGAACTAATGCTGTCAGCACCCCACTAAACAGCATTAGCATTCTCCATTGCCTCTGCTTACTTGAAAAATGGGTAATGAAGTAATTGGCATTAAAGCCAGCTATCAACTACAGGTTATCCCACAAAAGAAGAGGTTAATATGTGCACCAAAATACATGCAATACATGTCTGCAATAATTGGGTTTTCATTACAGTAATAGTTCTGAAGACTGCAATTAAGCGAGGGCAGCTCACAAAACATCTGTGCAGCACCTCGTGCCAGCAGCCAAGTGCTCCACGGGGCTCGCAGCACCGAGGGTGCTGTGGCATGGGGGGAGCCTTCCAGCCAACCCATCCCAAACAGAACTACCGTTGCAGCAGGCTTACTGCCTGACCATTTAAGATTTGTGACTTCGCTGGGTTTTAAAAAGACACAAAATGAAAATAAAAAATAGAATTAAATTTTATTCCTGTTCATATCTTTTATCTGTTTCTTTTCCTTTGGTAGCTCTTTGACACATAGCCTTTGATGGAAAAATCATGCATCTCCCCACCTCTGASCTGCAGTTTTGACCTTTTAAATGTCCGGGGCAGTGATGCTTCAGCTATGAGATGTGAGAGGCTATTGATTCTGTTACTGTATGGACATATGCGTATCCCCACACCCCTGTTTCAGAGAACACAAAGCTGAGTTAGCATTATGGTGTGAGGAGGGAAATGCTTTTTGTATTCAATATTTTATGCTTTCCTGGTACATAGCAGTCTTTAACTGCACAGAAGGTTGTGATGCCTCTTTTTTCCTAATTCCAAGTATTCATTGTAAAGGAAAAGGACATCTATATTTCATCAGGTCTTGCTTTATATCCAAGACATTGTAGTTTCTTAGTACATTCCTGAATAGTGTCATTGGCATTAAACAGTCTGAGATTGGAATAAACTTGATAATGAAGTAAAGGAGTTTTTCTTGTTTCTTAAGGAAAAAGTGGGAAACAAAAGCAATCTTTAATAGATGGGAAAAAAAAGGAATCTGTCTTTTGTAGCCAGGAARATCAATGGAGAAATAAAAATAAGTTTTCAGATCAGGTGTTTGTGTTGACATCTTACTACAAGCAGTACCTTTGATAGTATACAGATTTGTCTTGACAGGGGGATGAAGCTCGAACACATAGGTACTTGGAATATTCAAGAGATACACATATAAGTTATCCTGCAAAGCCTTTCTTTTAGCTTCATAAACTTTTGGAAAAATTGAGCAAAATATCCCTTGTTAAGGCATTTCCAACTTTGCTGTTAGGAGGTAGTACAGCTTGGTCAACAGGGCACTGGCCTCGGCTCGGATGTCTGGCATCTATTCCTTTCTCAGCTGCTGTGAGAAAATGAATGTGCCATTTTATCTCTGCGTGCCTCTCTCATCCTGCAGTCCCTCTTGTCTGTTTAGAGTGTATGTTCTTCTGAGCTGGAGTCTTTTTTGTTTGGGGAGGTATATATATTGTGTAAAATAGTGGAGTGGCAATTCTGTCAGCTCCTCTAGGGACCAGTGTGAAATGAAACCTAAAAAATTTATACATTGCTGTAATTCATTAGYGTATTAACTTCACTATATATGGCAATGTACATATAGAGGTCGGTATCCCAAAGATCTAACTGTAATATTGAAGACCCAGCACACTCAAGAGAGGTTACACAAACAGTGGGGAATTTCCCGTCGTATTTGAAAGTTTCATGGAATAGTTATGTTGCGAAGTTTGCTTGAAAGCAAAGACAACTGGGAAGCCATTGGTAGGGCTGTATGGCAAACRTATACTGACTTCAAGACTCACATTGGCTTCCTTTGGCAATTAAATGCTATTTGGGATATAAAAGAGAAAAGAAAGAAAATGTAGGGAGGAATGTAATGCAAAATGTTTTACACTGAAAAAATACTCAGRAGTTACTATATGCTTTCCCCCTTGAAGATATCTGTGTTTTATGGAAACTGCCTTTGTAATAATTCTGATAATCACTAACTAACTTTCCAGTCATTGTTTGCACAAATGACAATAATTTTAATGCTTAAATATCTGGCGATAGAGTTTAATCTAATTATGACTTATCACAGCAATGCATATGAAGGCAGTAGTGCCTGACAGTGATTGACAAGAAGCAGTGGTCATCATTGACATGCTCATCATTCATTTTGTGGTTCATTCACCCTTTTACYTCAATAGCAGCATTGCATCTTCTTAAGTTGGCAAGAAAAAAATGTGTGAAGAATTGGTGTTTAATGTGGACATGTTGTAAGGCAGGTAAATAGTCTGGTCATCAGCTAATTAATATTCACATTGTGCATTTCATGCTGAGATCAGAAGCTAGAAGGGATGGGCTGTTTTTCAGAATTACTCAACGTGTGTGTGTATTTTCATCAAGATACCCTTACACAGAAGATTACTGAAAATACATTGTCAGTATTAATTACCAAAGCAGCTGCTTTTACCTGCCTTATGCAGTGCATCAAACTGTGTATGAAGTAGCTGGTTATGCAGAGACTCATGAAATGAGTTCAAGACATGAATGAGCTTGACTTTTGTCAAATGAACAATTTGTTTATGGTGTGTCAGTTGTAAGAGATGTCTGAATGAGCCAAGGAAATGGCACCATGGGTTAGAGAGTCCCACAGAAGGGTTGAGATTGAGATCATCTCGTCCAACCCCCCTGCTCAAGCAGGGTCAGCTGTAGCAGGTTGCCCAGGACCATGCCCAGTCAGGTGTTTAATATCTCCATGGATGGAGACTTCACAACCTCTCTGGGGAACCTGTGCTGGTGTTTGACCACGCTCTCAGGAGAAAAGTATTTTCTGGTATTCAGATGGAATTTCATCTGTTTTGTTTTGTGGTCATTGTCTCTTGTCCTGTCAGTCAGCACTGCAGAGGAGAGCCTGGCTCCCTCTTCTTCATTCCCTCCCCCCGGTATTTATACATATGGATAAGACGCCTCCTGAGCCTCCTCTTCTCCAGGCTGAACAGCCCCAGCTCTCTCAGCCTTTCTTCATATGAAAGATGCTCCAGTCCCTTAATCATCTTAGCGGCCCTGTGCTGGACTCCAGTAAGGAGCTCCAGATGGATAGATGGAGAGATGCCATTTCTGGAGGTGGTGCCCCTGGTACAGTGGCACAGGAGGTGGTGTATCTTACTCCTGCTCCATGAGGTAGCCACCGTCTGGGGCTAGGAAACAAGGTCCTGATGGCGTGTTCGTGACAATGCCTCGGGCAAGTTACAAACAGGACAAACGGAGAGGGTGGCAGGGTTGGCAACAGCAGCAGCAAAAGGTTGACAGACAACAGTTGTTATGTTTGGTTGTTGCTTCTGGTAACAGCGACCATAATTCACATTAACAAAACAAAAAGCAAGGGACTGCTTTGGTGCAGTTTCATACCATTGTGTTATTTTTCTCACAACTGCATGACAGTGAACCAATTCATGAAGAAACACTTGCGCTCTGTGGCAAAGCGTGGAAGATGGCAAATTTTAAAAGAAGGTGCAGCACTTGGGGAAGGGAGAAGGGGTGAATAGTATTTATATTTGAATTGTGTGTAGCAGGCCTGCAATACCTAGGATCAATGTTTCCTCGGAGCTGGATTTGATCACAGGACACCTGCCTGCTGTGCTAAGGGTACCCCTGTGATTAATGATTTTGTCGGCTCAGACAACACCAGTATCACCCCAACCCCTCCAGTGCAATTTGGGTTTTCAAGGCATTTGGTCACAAAAGAGTGTATGCTGGTTGTGCACATTTTTAAAATTATTACATTTATGGAGTAAGTTGATCTGTTTGGCAAGTGCTGCCCCGCTCTATAACCTGAGGACAAAATCGGTTTCATCTGCAGCCTGCTCAGCGTGCAGACTCACTAATAGGTCAAGTATAAGGAAACAATCTTGGAAGGAGTYAAAAGCAGAAAAACGAAACAAAATAAAAACCCACAACCTCCACAACAAAGAAACCAGAAAGCCCAACCTGAGGAGTTAGAGGCATTACTGAGTGTTTGCCTCTGACCCTACTTATGCACCTATTTCCCACAAATGGCAAGTAAGGTGGTACCTCGCTGCGACAAGGAGAACCCTGCTTTAAGTTCCTGAAACACACACGTTGTGTTACCGAATAGGGGACTGCTTGGGCCCGGCAGCTGCTCTGGGTATGAGATCTACCTTCTCTGGCCCCTCAGTCAGACCCATGCCAAGGGGTCCCACCAGGCAGCTGAGGGATCGCAAGTGGCACCGAACAGCTGCCGTTGGGTAACTGAACTRGACCACTGTACTCAAGAAGGTTTCCTGCCACTTTGTATGGAATGATGAATTATCTGTGTATTATCTTACTGAAGCTGTAAATGATTAATTATTTTCAGTTTTTAATTTCCAGTATATTTGATGCATTCAAATAATAAGTACAGCATTTTTGGCAGAGGTTTTGAACATTCCCTGTTTCCATGCCACAACATCTACTACATCCAGCTAGAATCAGTTTCTCACTGAATTCCTTGTCGGCCAGCAGTGTTCCTCATGTGATTCGCATCACTGTAAATGTGAACAGACTGAAAAAGGACAATTAAAGAGGGTTGTTTGGCAAATGTCCCTTTTTTCTTTATGGGTGTTCTTGCTCTGAAAACACAGGAAAGCAGCAAAGCACATAAAACGTGACAGTGGAGCACCCAGCCCATCGCTCATTTTTCTGTTTGAGTATTGGTTCCACCTAGAAATCAGAATTAAATACATGATACRTACCTACATAACACCTCCCATCTGAGGATTTTTAAGTACTTTCTAGGTGGCTAGCATGGAGACGGGTGAATAATTTATAGCAGGTCTACGCGACGTGGCTACTCATGTGTTTTACTTGACTGCTAGCTTATGTAGCTGGCAAAAATAAACCTCCATTCCTTACTGGCTGTTGTTCCTGAGGGAAATGTTACATAACAACAACAACAACAATAAAAAAAAAAAACTTAGATCAATTTTAGGTGAAAGAACAAAATGTTTAGCAATTGGAGTTTTAAAACTTGTGTCTAGGTGAATTTTTCCAGTTTCTTTCAAGCTTCTGGAATTGGCATGTTTGGCTTCCCGGCAAGTTTTGTTTGAGAAGGGTTAATAATACAGCGACCATCGAGGATGCAGTTTGGTCAGCCGGCTGATGTACTTTGAAACCTCACTGTTCGAAGCATTATGCAGAGTTGTTCTCTCCCTGCCCCTGCCTTCGGTAGGATGGCTGTTTGTGCTCACAGCATTGCTTCTTCTGTTAGGTTTTTAGAAAAGGGGCTGTAGGGTCCCATGGACTTTATTTAGGTAACCCAACATGACTGCAGTCCGTGGAGCCCCGCAGAACTTCCCTCTTCAYGGTCATCTGCAGGGGTTGATCTCAGTCCTGGATGCATTTACTGGCTAAAGGGCACGATTCAGTGTCTTGCCACAGCCTGGAGACCTCTGGAAGCCATAAATACCTCCAGGCAGCTAACACCAACATGGAGGAGTCCCAAGTTTGGAGCAGGAGACATGAAGATTGCTTGCAGTCATTTCTGTGCCCCAGGGTGTTTCATGTCGAGAGGCTTGCATGGGACCCTCGTAAACTGTTCTTGTGCTCGAAGCCAAGAACATGGATTTTCACTTTTGTTTCTAATTACGTAGGATAAAACTGCTTTCTTAGGGTCTTTTCCTTAGTCTCAGAAGATGTTTACAGGTCACTGACTTCAATGCTAGCCCAAGACATAAAAGAGACAGCATGGCCAGTTTAGGAACCCTTCAGTATTCTCTCTAGTCACACACGCTGATGTTTCTTGCGCAGTAATTGCTTGATGCCAAAGTCAGATCATTTTCTGATTTTTAAAATCAATTTAGAGAAACAAATCTGCTTCAACATTTCAGGGTGTTAAACATTACAAAGCAAAGGATGTTTATCCTTGTTCTGTTCACAGAGATAAAACACTACTCTGTAAATCCATAGTTACTGTGATTAGTGAAATGTCTACCACAAATTCCAGGCGACCAATGTTTGTCTTGAGTCTTATAGAAGTGTTCAAAAATTATAATGGGTTTGCCTCAGTGCCTTAACTTGCCGCGTGTCTGTAGTGCAGAATTCTATCGGTTAAAGAATTTTTCATAGCTCAACCCTTTCATGGTTGTACATATTTAAAAGAATTCAGAATCAAATTTTAAAAGTGAATATGAGTTGATATAAATTCAATGCTAAAATTATTGGAACATAATTCAGCACCTGTAACCTACCCAGTAACTTCTGTGGGATTGCATTGCTTCAAGTYAGTAGCAAACAAGTCTCTTAAGAACAAGAAGAGCCTCTTAAAATAAAATCAATCACAATACTGTATAACCATATGCTACAGCATTTGGTCTTTCTGCGTATCATCTCTCTTATGAAGTGATCTTCATCTTGGATGGAATTATAAAATGCATTAGCTTTATTTTCCTTCTCTTTAAAATAGCAGTGAAACAAGCCGTCCAAGTCAGTTCCCATTACAGCAATAGAAACATGCCTGTTAACCACAGTGAGAGCTGGACTCTGTCCTGAATGGCTATACGAGTGATCAAAAGATACGTATTATAGGAATGTACAGTTATGCGGTGAGAAATTTTGCTTTCATTCTCTTCAAAGGCTTCAGGCATCTCAGGGAAACCAAGAAAAATCATAACAGTAAGTCTTATGAGCACACATGAGTTTATCAAAGCCCGCATCATCTGATACTGATTTCCACTGCGTATAAATAAATATATGAATAATTTATTTACTTCATCTTTATAATCAAACAATTCTGTTTTTTTTCTGTCTTACTTGGCATAGTAGGAGTAGCCTCAGTCTGTGTTTCTGCCTGGGGCCTATAGCTCTTACTTAGGAATTCGCATCAGTGCTTGTTCTCTGGGTTGGATGACCGAGCGAGGAGGGGGTCCTGTTGTGCTAGGTGGGAGCTGTGCACCTCCTAGCCCCCATCAGCGGGCCAGCCAAGGGAATCAACACAAAGGAATTGCAAGCSGTGAAGCAGTGTGGTGGGGGAAAAGATCACATTTACTTATTTTCAAAATTTGGAGTGGAGTTCTGTTATGATGAGAGGGTTGTTGAGATTAAAACAAAGCAGATGGAGGCTGATAAAACCAGAGAAGAGGCAGAGGTAATGAACTGGGAGAGAAGAAATTGCAAGGGGTCGGGGAGTCAGAGAGGATCGGTGGGGACTGGACCAGGTGGAGAATGGCCAGAGTGAAAATACCCCACTGATGTCTCTGCTGCAGCGCCTGGTGGGGCAGCAGCTTCTCCTGCTCCTCTTGACTTTGGTCTGCCTTGGGGCCTTGAGTGATGCCTCCCCAGCATTATTTGTGCTCCCTGAGCCCACCTGGCCTGGGGAAGAGTAGTCCTTTCCCTGCCTGTGTGTCCCCAGCGGGAGTCAGTCGTTCCTGAATGGGAAGAACTGTGGTTTTACCCAACTTGCTTCTGCCCCGGCTGATGAGGGCTCCTGACAGCGAGGGTAATGTAGTCCTGGGCTATCTGGATTACCCCAGGCTATCTGGAAAACTGCTCTGAAACAGCACATCCTTGTGATGAAGAGAGGCGCAAGAGCAGAAACAAATTCCAAAGCTTTCCCCAACACAATTAACAGCAAGGAGAGGATCCAGGACTCAGTCGTAACCCATCATCGGAGCAGTGAGGTGAAGAACGGAGGAAGCACCGCCGCATGTGGGGTTACTGTAGGGATTTTCCTGCTTGGACTCTGGTAGTCTTAGAGGAAAATGGATTTATACTGTTGCTGAGGAAACAAGTCTCCCAGGGGAAGGTCGGCTTTTCACTGGTGTGAATTTTTGCTGCCTCGTGCTCACTCAAGTCAATTAACCTAAAACCTACAAACTGCACATGCCACAGCTCTGTGCAGTTATTATATGGAACTTTATACAGTTGCATGTGGATTTAATCATAAACAGCCCAGGAATGGATTCAAGTTTATATTCCTCTTTAAATATTTGTATTCCTATAATGGAATATTACCCATTTTTCTCTGTAGGTGCCAGCTTGCGTGATGACCTCAGTAAATACTTCTGGTTTCATCATTCTCAAGGGGACACGATGACAGTTCAGGATCCAAACCAGATGAATCTCTGTGCTGCTGTTTGGACTGTTGTCTCCTATGTAATTGCTGACATGGAGGAGATGTTGCCAAGGTAATAAAACAGCAAGAAGGAAGATTTCTGTTCTTCAGTAAAGATTGTGAGTCCACTAATGCATGTGGTCTACAGCTGTGGGAAATGCCATTTTTTACCCTGATTTTGTGCATTATTATGTCTGTTTTCCTCAAAGCACATGCTCTTTTACACATTCCTGTTTCTTTTTGCTGTTTTGATATCTTCCATTTGTGATTTTCACTTAAAATTTCTTCTTTTAAGTACTTTTTACATTTCTGATGAAGGTATGATAACTCTTTGACTATGATATAATAACCATTTGTATGCAAAATGATCCTGTGCAGCAGAAAAAATATACCAAATAAATTTGTTGCATCAGAATAATTAATGTATTGAATGAGTGTACACATTTATGGGTTTGTTTTCTGTCTTTCACTCTATGCATTAGAATGATGTACTATTAATAAAACAGACATTTCTTTTTGCTCTCTTAAGACAATACTGTAGTTTCTATATGCTTTTCAGGTTATAGGACAAATTAATCTTGGCTGGTTTAATGGTAATATATGGTAAAATGGTCAAATAATGGTCAAACTGCTAAAATAATAGGGCTTTTAATTATTTCATTCAGCTCCCGCTGTTAGATCTTACTAAAGATTGCTTCACGCGAGACTCATAAACCAGGACATAGAGGGCAGGAAGCCAACCACAGGACTCCCAGACCTCCTGTGTTTCTTCGGGCACCTGCCCGTGGAAAGCTGTGCATGTCTTTTTCTTTCTAATGGAATACTCGCCGTCATGACATGCAGGGAATTTTGTATGGCAGTTTTTCTCTGAAATGCCATGATGTTTCAGAAACGGCATCACAGCTGTGATTTGTGACCTTCACTACCTGCCAGTTGATATCCAAACGAAGTGTAAGAGCAGAGTTTGATTCAGGCTGCTGAAGCCATTCCCAGCCGCCCCTCATTTGCGGGGATGCCCTCCCCTGCTGGAAGCCAGGCAAGAGAATGCTGCTACATGCGTGCTTTGATGGAGGAATTAGTCTGGGAATTTGATTCTTGTATACTTTTTGGTTTTAGKTTTTTTTTTTCCTGCTCAAAGATTATGAATATTCAGATGAGCTTCAGAGGTATCTGTAGAGAAAATATAACTGGTGCTGGGGAATATTTTAAGGCGTATGATTTCTGCTCATTTATTTGTGACGTGATCCTTGTTTGTGCTTTTAAATTTTGCAACAAGCAAACTTACTGATGTGAATAACTGCTGCAATATAATCATCACCAAACAACTAACGTAACGAACAACACGGAGTATTAAACCAAATGGCAGGCAGTCCCTGGTGCTGTTAATCAGTTCTGTAGCTGAGCAATAGCTGAGTGATGAGCCATTCATTTTTACAGAATTAATAACCATGACATCTGTTTACCATGATAATAGTGGGTTTACACCAAATTTATTAAATATTTCAATTTTCCCTCCAAATCATTTCAGGAACATAAAAGCTGCTTGGAGATACTCTGCTCTTTCTTTTTAAAGAAATAGTATTGAAATAAAGTTAGCAAAAATTGCCTCTGCTTTCAAGGCATGATGCCTATGCTTCTTTTTTCTAATTTGCTTGACAAGAGCATAGCTGGTGGTGCTCACCACTGACAGATCCTCATCTGTCTCTAAATCCAGCCTTTTGACCTTCACAAAATATTACTGACTGTTTCCTGAACTGCATTCCACATCTTTTTCCCTCAAGGTATGCCACTTGTACATCAGAGATTCAGAAGGGTTCTCCGTGAAGTTACAGTTATTGTTACAAATCTTAACCTCTTCTCACTTGGAAACGGGGTTTATTTGTGTTTTTCTCCATTGTCTCAAGTCAAACGGAGAATCTCTGTCTCCGTTTGACTTGAGGGTCAAGGATACTCTCTGCAGAGGAGGAGAACACTGCGGTATGCACATGATGCCACAGCACATCCCCGGATGTGCTTGTTGGCTGCTAGGCTACATAAGATAGGCCGTAAAAATTAAGACCTTGTGATGCCCCTGAAGAAAATTTAACCTTCACGTCAACTTCAGATACACAGTTCTAGAGAGAAGCTTGGCAGAGTGGATTTTGGAAAAATGTTCAAAAATCAAAATTGCTATCTTCTTTTTATAGAAATAGTGAAATTAAAAATATTTTAGTTCTCAAATTGAAAAACAAATATTTTTTTACATGTAAAACCAGGTTTCATTAAAATAAGACATTGGCTTTTTGATTCACCCCTTCTTTTTCTATCTGTAGTAGTTCTCAGATCTTCTCAGATGTTCTCTGTGAACAGTTCAGCTGTTCACAGTGCTGTCCTGATAACCTGCCTGTTGGGATGTACCTCTCTCAAAAATTCCCATGAACAAAGAGATGCTAATAAATTTCTTTCCTTTCCCAGTGGGATTTTGTACCTTCTGTGCAATAACTCATCTATCTCGCTGCTCAGTGTAGCAATTATATTGTTTCAGTTGGTGGCAATTAAACATATATCGGTTGGTCTATTTTCAGTTCAAGAGTGCTTCTAAAGTGATCCAGGTATGCCACCATAACTTTGCTTTCCACTGGCATGCCGCCTGTGAGCTTTGAGAATCTTTCTCAACTTTAGAGAGAGAAAGTAATAGCTGAGGGTATTATTTATATTACTGTTATTGTCAGGGTCAGCTGCCATAAATTTGTGCTTTTTGTAAGTATTTTGACGACATTCTAAGATAAAGGGATGATGTGTACGTTTCCCTCCAATAAAATAAAACACTATCAGCTTTGGACTAGATTGCTTTTTGCCTGCAAAGATCTGTGAGCTGAGAGTTGAAAAATCAGCGGTAGTGTTTAAATATATGTAAAAAATCTAAATTTCAAATAAACATGTTCCTCAAGGTATTACAAATCTCTTGCATCTGCTGAGAAGAAGGGAGGCCCCTGGGTAGCCTTCCTTTCTGCTACAACTCAAAGCTTTCAGACATCGTTACAGAGGGACAAGGCCAATACATAATTCATTTACCCCACTAGACGATAGCACCAATGCTGATGAAAAGTCTCTTTTCAATACTGCATAATGTAACGTAGGTAGTTTTGCCAGTAATAAAAGAAGAATTGCAGGATAGGAAACCGAGTTGGTGCTTTTGTCCTTCATGTGTCAAGATATTATTGGAGTTTCACTGTCTCTTTGAATGATTCAGTTCGATGTGATCCCACAAGATTTTTACCTCCCTTAAAATAATTAAAAACAAAGAAAGAGCTGTTTCCTGGAACAAAAGATGAAGCGGTGCTTCTGGTGCTGCTACACTGCAAACATCTCTGGCTGTATATTTAGTTAGTATGCTTCCCCCATAATGATTTGAGACACTTCCATTTACCATGAGCAAATATCAAACTGCTCTTGATATCTATATCTGTCTCATGAAATATACATACCATCTAAATGTGCCCAAATGATTAATTTACTGCTGTGTAATGATTAGCATAAAAATCTCATCACTGCACAAGATAGAAATGTTACCACTAATTGCTGGTTGAAGTGAACAATGTTTTCTGCATAGAAATTAATGATGCATGCATCGCAGCTCACTCTTGAATGGGAAAATTCCAGACTTTCTGGAAGGGAAGCATCTTATTCTTTTTTTTTCCTTCTCTTTTCTGCTAAATGATATGAGAGCCTGATCATGTATAATAGAAAGGAACATTATTTTGTGCACGGTCCATTTTATCTTTGCACCACACTTACGGAAATGTTTTAACTTACACCTTTTGTAGTCTTCTGTCTACAGCAAATGCATGGAAGCACTCTTCACACGCACACCTTAGTCTTTCATGGTCATTACTTCTGGAAGCTCCAGCCCTGTTGCGCAAAGGTTTGGCCAGCTATGGAGTTGTGATTTGTAGTTACAACTGTTTAATAAATATATTGTGCTAGCACCTGATTAAGGCCTTTAGGCGCCTCTCTTCTTAGTAATCCTCTTCGCCCTTGGAGGAGGGACCTCGATGACAACTTTATATCCAGCTCTGTATTTAGCTTGCAGTTTGATTTCACTTCAGGACAGATCAACCTCCTTTAGTTTAAGTTTCTATTTTCTGGGTTTTTTTTGGTCTTTCACTCTGTCTTTCTCAGTGCCTGTACTATGATATGGACATTAGGAATAACTAACCGACTGGAAAAATCTGTGTCTTTTGTGCCTTGCGGCTCAGGAACTGCAAGATGCAGTTGAGATGACTCCGAAGAGCAAAGCAAAAGCTCATGAGTGAGATCTCCATCAGGGACACCACTTGCCATTATCACTGGCCTATGTTACTGGCAGGTAGAGCTTTGTGATCAATGCAATGAGTTTTCATCACTAGTCATGATTTTCTGTATAACTACATGGAAATCAGGTTTATGTAAGCCGAGGAGGGACCACAAATATTCGAGCAAGGTAACACTGAGGCAGGGACTGTGGCTTCAAGTACCAATGTTTTACTCTGCTTTGCTGGGTGAGTTGAGGAACACTACCTAAACCTACCTCAGTTTCACTGTTAAATGTTGGTAGTGGTGTTTGGTGCTTGTGTTTGGTGTAGCCTGATTTAACAACACTGTGTTAAAATACATGGTGCACGTAAAATGTAAGTTCATAGCAGAGATGAGGAGAGGAATAAGAAGTTAATGCCTTTTAGTTGCATGAGAATTCATCTGTAAAATGTGTCTTTTAGTATACTGTTTGCATTTACATTACTTGCATTATTCACATTTGCATTACTATTTGCATTTACTATTTGTCATGACAAACAAAAAGAAATATTCCTCCTCGGGATACTGCCGTTTCAAAATAGAATTTGGACATTAGGCGTATCTATTTTAAACTAACGGTACTTTGCATCCGGGAATGATGTGGGACAATTATGTATGAGAAATGGTTGCACACAATG
Organism: Oceanodroma leucorhoa; assembly: GCA_030449065.1. Lineage (NCBI taxonomy): Eukaryota > Metazoa > Chordata > Aves > Procellariiformes > Oceanodroma > Oceanodroma leucorhoa. The sequence goes on along the minus strand of JASVER010000004.1, from coordinate 13,185,080 downwards.
CCATTTATACATATCATTTCACAGCTTTGGACCGTCACGCGCATTCTAAGTCTCTTTCACAAAATCAGTGGCCGTACAGTGGGACAGTACGGGAAAAGAGAATAGGTCAAATGGTGTTCCAAAAGCCATGCCTAAAGTCAGCCCTAAAGTTAGGTTTAGGATACAGAAGTTCTTACTTCAGCCAAACTGTGCTGCCCATAAATGAGTTGCTATTTTTTTTTTATACCACTGAGATAATTTTGAAGCTGAAGTGTCGAATTTTGTGCAAAAGTGACATTTTTGACTGAGCATATGCAAAACTATGGTCTGTAAATTCAAGAAGGAGAAATCAGAAAATAATTCTTTTGTTTTCTCTCAGTTAACCAAGTTAGTGATTTCTGGAAGGAAAACAAGTAGGCTTACACCATTTATATTAACCTTAAAACTTGTTAATACATACCTACACACATTTCCCTCTCTATGCATAATACAGAAAAGCTTTCTTATCCTGAAGATTACGTCATTTCTGCTTTTTATTAAAGCATGTACTTTATAAGCAGAAGTTGCCAAAAAAAGTCTGGATTTACAGAGTGGCAACTATATTCTTTAGTCTTAGTAGGAATTGAGATAATAGTGCTGCATGCATCTTGATAAAACTGATGTCCTGTGCGTGGACTGAATCTTTGGGGAAGTCTTCAAAACTGTGATTTCAGTGAGGTTCTTTGTGACTTGTGTTATAACCTCTGGAATATTTTGACCTCACCTTTGTGAATGTGGTTATTCAATATGTTACGTACCCTAAATTGTCTATATGTTTTGCTTTTTCCAGGGATATTATGTCAGTGATACAGTTGCAGAGAATTCCTATTATTGCATGTACTTAAAAGCAGCTTTCCCAGTTCTTTTACACTTCAAGTCATCATTTTTTRTTTTGCTTTAAATTTCTATCACTGGGACAGAAAGGTATCACAGCTTTAATATGATACACAATGTAGAGGCTAATGATTGTTCAAAAGCAGGTTTCAAAATACCCACATTTTTTCATAAAACTGCTGTGCTGTTCTCTCTGTGGCTATTATCAAGCTTTAGCTCATCAATAAGATGAGTTTAATAAAAGGAATTACTAGAAAGTGAGTCATGAGACATTTTACCATGGAAAGTTTAACAGGCATAAATCACTGCATAATTTCTGAATGGAAATAAAATGTTGACAGCTTTACCCCTCCAAATTGCTCATCGTAGAAGCAGCGAAAGCTATAAATATCTACAAGAAAATGCATGCTTCCCTTCAGCAGTGATTCCCAATGCTGAGTTCTGCGTAGTAGTTATTTTAAGCCTTTATAATGTAGCCTGAACCTTTAACATGAAATGTCAAGAAGCAAATAGCACACTAGTTGTTGTGAATTCCTATATGCCTTTTTTGCAATGGTAAATAGGATACAGCTCTATTGGGAACTCAGCCTAACTTTAGTATTGCTGTCCCTCCAAGCAGGAGTCCCTTCTGGCTATATGGCAAGCTTATTGGAAGGGTAAGCATGAGCAGTAGAAGAAATTACTTAAAAATTTGGTCTTGTTAGATCTTTGATGAAACGATGAAAGTGTTGGGGTTTTTTTAATGCAGAAATAACTTTAGCTTGTTGAATAGCTAAATTTAGGTTTTGGCATGTGCAGTTGTTGAAACCTCTTTTCATTCCTCTCATAAACAGTAGTGTCTCTATAGGTATGAGAAGATAATAAATGAAATAATTCAGTAAACTCTAAGTACGGCATGTATTAAACAACAACCTAAGTTACAAAAAATGAATCCATTTATCAACAGGAACAAATTTTTAAATATGAAGAGAGGATTAATTTCCAAGTTGTTACAAGGAAGCAGAGGTGATAGAAGGAAGTGTAGACTTTTACTTCCGATTGAGCAAAATCTCATTTCAGGTGTTTCACATCATGCGTTCGCTTGAACTCAAAGGAGAAGTTAGAGAAAATGTGTGTATCTTTCTCTGTTGAGCAAAATCCCAGCAGTCCTTGCTGGTATCAGCAGAGGCTGCTCTGCAGGAAGCTCTCTGGTTAGGGAGTTCTCCATCCCCTACACRTTTGATAACACACTGAGCGTGCTATATTCCCAGAACTATGTAAGCTTGAACTTATGGGGTGAGGAGCATTTGTTGGGAATGTTCTGCAAGAAGTGTGTGACACAGCTGTTCTTGACACCATGTCTTCGTGTGACAAACAAATAATAAACCAGCCATTGGCAGCTCAGCCGCTCACCTCAGCCCAGGTGGTTGCCCTGTGGTCCTGTGGAAAGGGTGATCACTACAGGCTCCATCTAGAGGAAGGAGAACTGAAGATCACTGACCAGAGTCGGGGTGTTCAGCTGACCTCTTTCGATACAACTAATGTAGGATTACCATGGGGAATCTTTCTGCTCATCCCCTGGGTGCAGAGGTCCTTTGCATCCATGCTCCTATAGAACTAGAAGGAGAGGAGACCGTGCTTGGTCACCAAATGCTTGGTGACCGTGTGGAGGTAAATACATTTTTTTTGCACTCCAAATGCTAGAAGTTCAGGAAGAGCTCAGGGTCACAGGCTCTTTTTTCCTCCCAAATAGCCTGAATTGTAGTTCAAACTGCAGTACGTCTGTGTCTTTTAGACTTGGATTTGCAATAATATATAACATTGTCATCACACTGCGAAATCACCGAAGTCTAATACTTTTCATGTTCTATATCTCTGCATTTCAGAGCTGTGTCTAAACAAGCAGGAAGAGTAATGGCTGTCAGCAGAGTGCTTGACAACATCTTCAAAGCAGAAGAACTGAGTAAACATTTGCTGTGTGCGCTCTATTAGGTGTCAACGAAAATTTCATCCCTCCCTCCCTCATCTGTGAAGTGATGGATGGGGAAAACATTACTGCTCTGTGTTTTTGCAGCAGTTAGTCTCAGAGTTACTGCTACAATACTTCTAAATCGGTCTGAGGTGTAAGATTATATGAGACATCAGGATTTGGCAGACTTCAGAGAAGTTGCAAATGTAGCAACACTGTTTATTGCACAGTGTTTATTCACACGGTAGTAAATAAACCTTTAAAATAGAAGTATAAGAGTTTTGCACTATTTGCAGAAACATTTTGCTGAGCAGCTAAAGCTTTGAAAGACCTCTGTTACTTCATTATTGTAAACTAACAAAGTGAAATTAATTCCTGGTTTTTTAACTTGCCACTTTTAGATTCCTCTGGAAAAAAAACCATCAGCCCAGTTTAAAATAGCTGTAGGAAGAGCTCCCAGAGTTCCTTTGATTTACACTGGCTTAAAATTTGAAGAAACAAAGATTGCAGTTTCAGATAAGCATTGGTCAAGTCAGTAGGAGTTTCTTCAAAAACATTTGTGAATGTGGGCAGATGGCGTTGGGTGTTCTGCACTGTAGCAGAGCAAGCAGTTACATTAAACTCTTTCTTTTTCCCAAAGTTATCCTGATTTTTACAAAAATCCTCCTGTTGCCATTAATCTCCAACATTCTAACAAGCTCTAAATTTACTACCATGCTGTAAAAGTTTACTTTCTGGCCATTTTTTTCCCCCTTAGAATAAGCTCAGTCTAGTGGTTTTAACTTAAGACAATAAACCAGGAACTCCCAAGTTCTAATTCTGCCTCGATAACTGTCTTGCTGGGTGGTCTTGGCACACCCTAAAGGTATGCCTTCTGTGCAGGTTTAATTTGTGAAAAACTAAAAAAAGGTCTATTTCGTAGCCTGGATGCGGGCAGAGGTGTGGGACACTGTTCTAATGAGGTATCTTTTATCTTTGGTCATAACCTGAAAACAGCTGAGGTTTGGGCATCTTCTAATTTACGCCCCGTAGGTGAACTAACCTTGCAGCTGAATAATACTTCAGCTTGGCTGAAATCTGAATACCGTTGCAGTCCATCTTCACTGTGGCTGATTCACAGTTTGGAATGGAAAAGACATCAGAATTTGGTGGGTTTTTTGACCTCAAAACAGATGAAACCTTAGAGTTGTGGAGTGTTTTCTGTTGGTTAAAGAATTGGACCCTCTGCATGTGAAATTGTAGATGTTTTCCTTCGAAGTTCTGCACAGAGACTTCTAGAAAATAACATCGAGGGGGAAAAATAGAAATGTTTAATACAAAAACCATCATGTGTGGTAATACCATGAGCCTGGAAACAAGGAATATATTCCAAATTTGAAGTGTTGGATTTCTTTTTTTCAAGAATAAGAGTTAGGATAATAAAACTGCAGAGTAAGTTCAATAAAGTGTCTAATTTATTCTTAATCCAACGTCATTTTCTTACAGCTGCAGGAAATGAGCCCTACTGGAGTCAATTCAGAGAAAATTCGGCAAACAGAAATAGGTCCCACTCTTCTTCATTATCCTGAACAGAAATCTACACGAATCTCACATATTCCGCTTCTGTTCCTGGTGCTTACTGAGCCTTTAGTACAAATAATCAGGAGTCATCCCTCATAAAGCACTTACAAGTTAGTGGAATGTCAGAGGACTTCCTTCTATGTTCGGTTTTATTACAAATTCATCTACTTTCCTCTCCATTTTCTTAGTGGATACAATTAATGACACTGAAGACTTCTCAGGGTATAAATTAAAGTTAAAATTTGAAGTAATGCCAGTTGCTTAAGAAGACAGTTTACTGATAACTCAGTCTTCAAACTCCCAAATGCATGTTACTCGCTTTTTCACCTGCCAACCCTGGCTCTCGATTTGATGCATGGTATTAACTGCATCTCTTTGCTAAAGGAAATCGCAACAGAACTTAGTTGTATAAAACTGTTCTTCTCTATACTTCACAGTGAAACTAAAACGGTCTTTAAAATGACTCATTGCCCTCAAATATTTTTTCCAAATACTTTTTTAAAAAGTGAGTTTCAATTTCTGTCACTAGTAATATGCATATTCACAATTCACACAGCCAAAAGAAACCGGCACGGGGAGGACTTACTCTCACGGCAGGCATGAATGTAATCAAAAAGTAGTGGTTAAAAAAGTAGAACCAGCAATTGCATACAATAAGTCTGAGATGCTGCCACTTGAGGAATGAAAAACATATTATCTTGTATTTAGGGTGGGATGTGTATTTAGGGAAATGGGATGTATAAGGTAAAACACCAAGAAGTGCAAATGGGAAGATGAGATTCCTTATGTGCCGGAGGAAGGTAATGTAGCGCCAAGATACCCAAAGCACTCAACTACTCTAGTAGCTGGAAAAAAATAAAGAAGAAACCGAAGAGCAAAATGCCTATATTCAGTACAACTATATAAAAAGTAAGGAATTTTTAATCCAGGAAACACTGCAATTGCCTCAGATGTTGTTACAGGACCAAGACTTGGGCCAGGCTCATGGCAGGCTTGGAAGTTTAAAGCAGCTTTAAGCAAAGCTGAGCCAGCTGGATGGAAGAAATGTATAACTTACGGGTTCATTATCCTTCATCACCTGAGTAGGTGAAAATTGGCTGATCTCGATGCACTTATATTAGACTTTTGGTTCAAGGGAAATTTGGAACAACAATCCCCGATGCGAAAAGAATTGTGTGAAGCTGTGGTTGGAAACTGCAGTGTGTAACACTGCTGTAGCAGCGCTTTTCATCTTTCTTTTTCCTTTTCCTGAGGATCGTTTCATGCAGTCAATGCTGAGTCTTTTGTCAAGGTTTACTTTAAAGTTTGAAATTGATGGGCTTCCCACGATTTCCCCTGAGCAAGTTTTCTTTGCAATGAATCTTCTTTACAAACTTCTTTGGGGCTTGTAACTTACCAGTGGGATAACGCTGGCGTTCAGTGTGCTTGCACAATTTTCAGGCACGAAAAACCTGCCCTTTAATTTGTCTTCTAGGAGAAAATGATGTTCATGCGACTGCAGATGTTGATGATTTATTTATGTTACATGCAGTGATTCTTAATGGAAGAAAGAAAGAAAGCAAAACCCAACTGTTTTGCTGCTTCTCCAGCCTTTTGGGCTCAGCGCCTTTGTGGAACCTCAGCAGCAGCCTGGGAATAACAGGTGAAAACTGCCCCATGGAGAGCGTAGGCAGGGCTTGTCGGTCATCCGAGTGCTGTGCTATTTGCCTTCAGTATGGCACTACAAATTCAGTATYTCAATATCACATCCAGAGAAGGCTTACAAAATCCAACGGGCATTTATGCCTCAYCTTTCTTTATATAAAGGAGGTTCTGAAATGTCCAGACTTGCCTCCCTTGCCCCCAAAGGGTTTTATGTAAGGTTGGTATCTAATACCGTAGGTTGCTATCCAATGCGTTAATGTAAACAACAGAAATAAAAGTGCATCAAAGATTGTTTTTACACTTTAATCTTTAGAAAAAAATGATTGCACATTTTTTGTACATGATTGAAGCAAAAGATACTGCACAAATGAAGTGAGACATTTCCCGGCAGGAGGAAGGTGTGGTTCTGTGCGATAAAAGGAAGGTGTACGTTTTCTCACTACTGAGTTTGTCTGAAGATACATCTTAAAACAAATCTCCCCTTAATGTTGTGAGGATCCATAAATTCAGGTCAAATTAAATAGCCAGCCAATCTGCATTTTAAATAATGGTGTGGTTAATAAATAGAAAAAAGATCAGAGAGCTATGATGTAGCAAGTCCTCTGAAAGTCTCTTAATGGCAGTTAATAAAGAGGACTTCAAAATCAATACATGACTTTCCTGAAAGCCGATGTAAAGTCATTAAAAAGGGAGTAATATAATGTAAGCCCATATGCCTGTAAGAATTCAAGCATTCGCGTCCTGGGCACTTTGTGTCTGGGTAGAAAGATGATCAAAACTTCTGTGAAGCAAAGCACATGTTACAACACTCTAATTTCTGCAAAACAAGAGCTTTCACAAGAAATTGAAAATCATTCCCTCAAAGTAACTATATCATCTTGGTGCTGATTCACAAAAAGTTTCTCTCCCTGACTGGCCACAGAGGGACAGACCATTTCATTTGGTCTTGAGAAAAACGCACTACTGTCTTTCCTTTGTAATACGTGAAATGAAAGGACTGTGCCTGGCACAAAGACAAGCCCTCCTGTGAATGCTACAGATTGTTTTTCATTGTATTGTTAAAAGTCTTTATTTCCAACCTCTCCCCACTTCCTAGACTTGGCTACCAAAGGCCAACAAGACTTCAAACCAAACAAGCGCTTAACAACAACAAAAGCCCAACTGGATTTTAAGATTTTAAAATATTTTTCCTTCCTCGTTCAAACAGCTATCTATTTACCTTCAAGCACAGGCAGTCTCTGTGGTTCAAGTTGTTTAAATCAAGAGACTCCTCTCCATCCCCATCTTCCAGTAAAGCCTTCTGAACACCTGATATTAACCGTAACGTGTTTATGCAGCTTTGCGGTGTTTTATTCTGGTGCAACGTAGCATGGTTTCACTAGCAACTGGCAAAGCTCTTGAAGTTTACTTTTACAGAGGTTTTTTGCAATTTTTTCTCCTCCATGTTGATTCCTTTGGGTTTGAATGGTGACAGCCTGCAAACATATCTGGTTCCTATAACTGTGTCATAGGAAAAAAAACCCTGAAGATAAAACAACACAACAGAGAAGAGCCTGTCCCTTGAGATTTCCCTATAGTCAGGTGTGCTAGATGCTTAGACTTACATTTGGRTGCTGAACCAGAGCTACACAAGTACAGATGGGCTCAGAAAGGATCAGCGTTGCAGCTCATGAGTCAGTGACTTGCCTGCATTGGACCTCGGACTGAAGGAGCTTCCATGAAGTCATTCTGCTGCCGTATTTTCCTCTGAATTTTGAGTTTGAAGAAGCTCCATACCTCTCAAGGAAAAGTCAGTTATAAAACTGCTGTTTCTCTTGGCTTCATGTTGAAGATATGGTGGAAAAACTAAGMAGTTCCTCAGTCAATGTAGGTTGTTGCTATATATAGACCTACTTTCGAATAAAGACATAGGAAGCTTAGGAAACCTGATAATGAAATATATATTAAGGCACCGAGCCAGTTACATTCAATATGATTCCAAGTTTTATTGAGAAGACCCTATAATGTATTTTATGGAGTTCATAAAGCTGACAATGTAATAAAACAAGATGTAGATCTTGAACGCACACAGGTATGCTAGCTCCACTCGTTCCCAAATTCAAATGCACAGACTATTACAGCTTCTCCACCCAAGATCCTGCACCAATGCGGTGTAACACTCAAAGTTACATTGACTTATAGGAAGTGGTGCAAAATCATACTAACATCTCTGAAACCAAAATCTAAGTGAGTTGTATCCATTTGGTGGTATCAGCTTACACCACTGCAAGCAGCCACTCATAACTCAAAATCGGTGTTTACCCAAGATTTTTCACTTAATTGCAAAGCAAATTTTAGGTTAGTGGTGCAACTTTCTGTTGCTGATAAGCCCTAAGGCTGCCGGTTGCTGTTGTGCTCGTGGTCTGCGTCACTGGCTGCCCCTTCGTGGGCGGGCGTGCTTGTGTTTGATCTGCAAACACTGTTTGATACGGTTGAAACAGCTATACTACAAGCAAAAAGCAATCTGAAACCGTCCCTGGCACTGAGAAAGGACCGCTGGTGTGAGAGCCCCTGGCCTGGGTTGTTTCTGAAACAGGAAAAGTTGATTCCAACATTATTTCATCTAACCTCTGTTCAAACAAACAAAGTAACRGTTGGCAAGAGGGGATCAATTCCACGAGTGTTGTCTGGGCATCCTGGACATCAACAGCATCCAGGTGAGTCGTTCGATGGTACAGCTGTGGTGAAGCAGGGACTCGGCATTTGCGCTCTCCTACTTGTGGTGTCTGGGCAGTGCTGGAAGTGGAAACTCTCCAAAGAGCCCACGGAGAGCGTGCAAACACGGTTTGCCACCGAGGGCTGAGCGCTGTAACGCACCAGGGCTGCTGAATATGAGTCTATGGGCTTCTGGCCAAGGGACTTGTTTTCCAGCAGGCGAGCTGCTGCCGCCGCTGCTTTGGCTCCGCACGAGGCTGTAGTGACAGCAGTCGGTCCTTCCCCTAGTCCTGAGATAACCCGTCTCATCACTGGGACAGATCAGCTGGTAAAGCCTTAGTGTAAAGTGCACTCATGTGAGAGACTGCCCCGATCTACCCGTTCATAATCTGAAAACTATTCCTTGGCATCGTTTCTTCTCCAGCACTGGCAGCGGATTCTGCCCTGTGCAGTTTTGTACACAGAGAAATGAAAGCGAGTTGAAACGGCTACTTCAGGTTAATTTTTATTTACTGTTTCACTTTTTTAATAGAAAAAAACAGTTGCATGTGGTCTTCAGGAACAACTCTCATGATATTAAAGCAAATAAAGCTTCTTTGCCACCAGAATAAAAAAATCCTAGTTGTAAAAGCATTTCACGGGTCATACCGGGCTGGGAAAAGAAGCAGTTACTGAGAGGCACATAGAGGGAAATCTGTTTAGCTCTGTTGCATCAGTGTTAATGAAGTATATAGCAAAGTATAAAAGCACTCTATTTGTAAGACAATGTTGTGAGATGTGGATTTGTTGTATCAGACATATTAAATGGAAAACACAGATTTTGCTTGCAAATGCATATTACAAAGATTATCATGTTTTTGATCCTGTGATAAAAGTCATTAGATGTACAAAGAAGGTATCTGGAGGCACATTCCTGACTTACAGTTACTGGTACATATATAGGGGGGATGTAACCTCTACAAAAAATCAGATTATGCAATTCTAGAAGTTGCTAATTGAACAGCTTGCTTTAATTTAAATGCATTCAAAAAACATTTTTTGTAAGCACATCAAAATAGGGTTACCCTTTTTTTAATGTATAGGAAGGAAGTAGTTGAAGGTACGTAGCAGCTGTTTCGATTGACCTGGTAGACTTTTTTCCATGTGTAAAGGGCAGTGTAGAAAATAGAGAAGTTCTTGGAAGAAGCAAACTAGTGGGGACAGGCACTGTGAAAAGGAGTCTAAATGGGGAGACAGAACTGAGTTTATTTATCTAGTTCATTTAGTTCCCCCAAGCTACAGACTCCTGTTTTTGGGTAAATAGAGCTGCGGTTTAGGAGCCTTTTAGTCTTTGTTGCTCCCAGTGTGAGCAGGAAAGAGCTGAAGAGCATGGCAGAACCTTCAGCATCATCCCCGTGTTCAGCTGGACCAGCACCATGTTTGGGTGGGTTTTCACATATGAGGGGGAGAGCATTTCCCTTCACCTCCTAAGGGACATACAAGCATCAAGTCACTAAGGGACATACAAGCATCAGCTTAAAGGACAATTGGTCACTGCCAGCAAAAAGAAAACCAGGCTGCAGTGAGAGCTGATCACTGGGTTTAATAAAAGTAACTAACTCCTCAATTTTTCATTCTTATTGTACTTGCTCCTAAAAGATGCTGTGAAAATTGCAGGATTTTGACTTCTTTCGGTTTCTTTTTGAGCACTTCAGAGAAGGAACAGAGCAGACCTCTCCATGCAGCTTTGTTGCCCTTCACTGAGAGAGACCTAAATCTCACTGCCTCATGTAAGAATTATTGCATTGTCAGCATCTAATAATGATTCTCAAGTAAAGCAGCTTTCCTTAATGCAGTCTCCTAGAATTCAGGTTGTCTCAAAATCCAAAATTTGTCTCAGTTTTTGGATTGCCTACACATTTAAAAATAATTCCGAGGTTTTAATTTATTTGAGAAGTAACAATGTACAGCAAAACTTTACTTGACCTGTGTAGCAGTTGGAAATACAGGCAGATCTTATTGGACATATATAAAACATGTGATGTTTTACATGTGCACCCAAACCTAGTCAGTAACTGCCAAATGAATGATACATTCTTTAAAGACGGAACAAGTGGTATTAATTGTGATTAAGTAAATGGACCCGGAGTCTGTTAATAATTCCGAATGTTAAAAATTAGCTGGAATCTGGTGTACAGACTGAATATTTTTGGTTGCCTGGCTACAGCTTATTTCGCAGTCAGGAATGCCAAGCGACTGACCTGGTAAAGGTTTCTCTCCCCACTCACCCTGTCCAACTTCTGACAACATTTTTTGTTTGTTTGTTTATTTTTCACTCTAACATATTAATTGCATTAGGAGGGTATTAAAAATCTTGGCAGAATCAACCCAGACTTGTCTTTTCATACCTTTCCTACCAAAATGCATTGAAAGTTAAAGTAATTTGAAACAATAAACTTTCATCTCCTTCCCACACCTGCACTCAAAGTTAGAGTAGATCTGCAGGTCCTAATTATTATAATAAGCTGTAATTCATGTAGATACCTGTGAGTCACCAGTAAAACTTTAGTTCTCTGATACAGTAAGTCTGTGTATGTATGTGCGTGTAAATGCCATGCAGAAAATCCAGCACTAGCAGTATGAAAGTTGTGAAGGCAGGAGAAAACCCTTTAAACTCAAATGGTCATCCTGGACCTGTGTTTTGTGTGCTTCCTATAGCAGGCAACCCCCTGTTCAAACAGGAATTGTATATACTGTTGGCCAGACCTGTAAGTAAGCAGATGTGATATAAGCTAAGCTTCCAGTTTGCACCTGGCCTCCAGAGCTAGCCCTGGGTTTTTTACTTAGACAAACAGTTCATTAACTTCAGCGGGACCTCAGCCCAACCTTAGCATCAGGCCTTGGCTTTTAAAACTCAAACTCCTTAATTAAACATATAGTTAAACATCCACTAACTGTTTGGGTTTTTTAACTAACACACAAGGAATGCTGATTAGAAATCTAAAATGTCATCGATCTGAACACTGTTTCGGGAATGATGAGTGGAAAAAAATTGCAGTGCAAGCTTCACTCTGTGTACTTCCTGGCTCGCACAGTGCATGCCTATAAAGAGAAATTGCTGTGGAATGACTTTCCTGCAAAATAGCTCCATTTTCATGCATTGTAGAGGTTCATCATCTCCTCTTCCTGGGCTGTGTTACTTTCCACCCATATGAATCCTTTTCAATTTGTAATTTCAACGGGATCTCCATAACCAGTTCTAGTTTTATTGGTCAAGATACTCCTTTTTTTTTTTTAAATGGTCTGTCAGTGAAATATCCCTACAAGATGATGTAAAATAAATTAACCTGATATCAGCTTATATCCTTGTATGTGAATGGCTAAGTTCAAGGCTGCACACCCTGTATGACATAAATACCTATAAATGGGTGTAAGAATGCAGTTTGATTACATACCACTTCAAAGAGCAAAGATGTTACAACTGGACCTGGTGCAAATTTTCTGCATGAATAATTTTCTTTTTTTCCCCAAAGAAGGAGTGACATTTATGAAAAGAATTTGTTTCCTTCTAAAGTTTGGGAGGGAAGGGGAATTCCCCAAAACAGACATTTAGGTATTTCCAAATTTGAGACTTGAATGGTTTTTATTCTTTCCTTTTTTTTCCCATCTTTCTTCTGTCACTGAATGTGACAGAGTGAATCTTTAGGCTATGAGATTCTGCTCTCTTTTATTCCCCTCTCACTAAGATTTCAAATAATGAGGAAGTAGAAGAGAAAGTTAAAAGGTAAAACTCCTGTGATATTATCTATTTTAATGTGTTCAGGAGATAACTCACAAATTCCTTTTCAAACTTCTGGTTTTTTTGATATCGGTGTGTGGTATAGATGTTACATTTCTTTGAAATTTTCCACTATATTGGTTTTTTCCTTTATTCAGCTCACCTTTTGACAGTGTCTTGAAATATTGAAAAATAGCCTAGCATTAAATTACATTATAGTAAGTTACAAATATAATACAGCACATTACCAGTGCATTTAGAGTTACAGCAAATCTCTGAATTTTAAGCTACATTTCAGTCATATTTACAGCTGTGATTTGAGTTGCTTCTGATAGGCTATACTTTTCCCTGTTTGTCATCTTGCGCTGCTTGTTTGCAGCCTATAATTACAAGGTACGTTACTGCTCTGCTTCACTCAGCCGTGGGGTGGATCTGAGCGCGTTGCGGTGCGAGCTGATGGCTGGTTCTCCAGCGCCTGAGCAGCCACAGACTTCAAGCTATTCCTGTTAACTTTGCTCAGTATCCAATTCATCATCTATTATGACCAGATGAAAAACCCCCAAAACCACTCTCAAAACACCCTGCACAGCCTCTCCTCCTCTCTCCCTTCCTTCTCTCCCTGGGACTCCCTCTCCGCGCAAGCGCTGGGGGGGAGCCCTGCACGCTCCTGCACTGTCCTGGGACTAAACACCGGCACCTTCAGGTCAGACCAAAACCATGCTGACACAAACCAATTCAAGGATTTTTATTTTTTTTTGACAGAGTCTGTGCCCTTTGCACATAGTACACTGTATTTCCATAGATCTCCATTGCAGCTTATTGATTTCTGGTATAAGCATAGCCTCAGTTTATAGCCCATTTCTGTTTAACTTGGAGAAACAACTCACCTTAAGGACTGTGTAAATTCCTTCAGAAATACCAGTGGATCAAATGAAAAGGCATAGTGTTGATTTACCCTATGGGAGAAACAGGGAAGGGACACCGCCTGCCTTCCCGTCCCCTGCAGAGGCACTGGGCACAACCCCTCTGCCTCCAAAGGGCTGGTCTTACCACCGCAGCCACCAGCAGAGGCAAAGCCCTCAGCTGTGGCTCCTCTGGGAAGCGGACACCTCGCAGCCAACCATTGAGCAGGCTGAGGAAGAGATYTATGAGCAGGGATCGTGCATAGAGGACTGAGCTGGACCATACCCAAGTGAGGGCGTGCAGTGTTCCCACTGCTCCTTCTGGGTACCACCGAGCCCCCAACCTCCCTGCAAAGCCCTTCTCCGCAGCACTCCCCTTCCTGAGTCTCTCTTGGCACAGGAAGCGGAAGCGGGACCTCAGCAACACACACCTCTATGTGGACCCTAAAGGTGGTTGTTAGCCCTGTCTCAGCCAACAGCCTCTGCACTCCTCTCCCTGTCGCTCTCTGCACTTACGCTCATGTTCCTGAAGGTTCGCCCAAATGTCTGCACCATACAAAATGTCCCAGCGCTCTCCCTCTGCAAAGGAAAGGCACACACCCCAGCCCTGGGAGCCAAGCTGGACAGCTGGTGGCCACCAGAAGGTCCCAAGGTCCTCAGGCCCACTGGGCTCTCCCACACTCCTTTTGGGTATTCCAGGTCAGTTTCCACATAAAGGAATTCCCAACTGATAGAAACGGCCCAAAATAAAAGCACATCCAAAACACACCTTAGGGCTTGTAGGGAACTCCCTTGCCTCTGCCTATACCCCAAGGTGTTTCCATTGCTTGAGTTCCTGGGCTCTCATGACAGTTTTCTGCTGCAGTGCCTTATGGCTGGTCCTCGGTCATCCCTAGGACCTTCGGTTTCAACTGACTGACCAAAGACAATGCTCAAGGCTTTGGCCCTCACCCCTCTCCAGCCAGCAGCAGGCCAAGAGGAGATGGGAGAAGCCTCTCTCTCCTCAGCATGATGGCTTCACCAGTGGTCAGTCACAGGAGAGCTGGAAAAGGAGAGCTGTAGAGCAAGGACATGCCAAATGTCCAAAAACTACTGCCACCCACAGAGGCCATTCTGTCCACCAGAGAGGAGCAAATGTGGCATTTTGAGACGAGACCACCTCTTTTGAACTGGATTTCTAACATCTACTGAAGACCAGGCTAACCAGTGCCTGGTTTTGAGATAAGACAGCACTTTTGGTTTGTTGTATGGAACCATATACCTACACACCGTTGCAGTTTATCAACATTTAAGTTGGTCAGAGGAATGGGAAGGGAAGGCCAGGATGCATCAATAGGAGCCAGAGAGGCCAGTACAGCCAGAGTGATGGTCCATGTGCAAACCTAGCTGCTATTGGAGTACTTCTGCATGCTGTCTTCTGGTGAATCAAGATCAAAAATAGGGGATGGTGGGCCGTCTTGCAGAGCTGGCCAGTTCCAGCATTTTCTGGTTTGCAGACATAACTCCACTGAGGTAGCTCACACATCGCTTCTGTGAAGCAAGCATCACCTGGGACTCCTGTGTGGTGGTGGAGGGGGCATTTGCCTTTCAGGCATTCTGCAAAGGGGGGGTGGAAAGGGCAGACTCTATTGTGACACCCTCAAGAGCGTGGTGAAGACAATGTGTTGGGTTTGGCCTCCGGGGCACTGCGGGGACACTCTTACAGCACAGCCGCAGCAAAGCTGGGTCAGGGTGTGGGACGCGGCTTTGGGGTAGGGTGGTGAACACTTGAAATGGTGGGTGAGACACATCATGGGTTGGAGGGAAGCTGTACAAGTGAGGAACAAGAGCAGTGTTTCTTTTTGGAACAAGACGCCTTTGAAAGGCGTCTTCTACTAAAATGCTGATGAAGCATTTCAGAAGCAAGCTAAGCCAAAAACCACTGGGGGCTAGGAGGTCCTTATGGACAGCCTACATTTTTATTTCACTGAGCACTTTAGTACCCAGATATCTCATATTTTCTTGACAGATGGATAGTGGGATATGGATGGGCCACTGGAGGTGGAGGGAGACGCAGGTGGGGAGCTCAGCCAGGTGGCCAGCAGAGCCCTGTTCACTTCTGCTCCACCCTCTCCTGTGTGGCCATGGGCAGGCAGTTAACTTGGATCCCCTCCTCCCTCAGCTGGGGACACCTCACAGCAGGGTTATCAGGCTCAAGACTTTCCTACTTGTAGAAATGCAAACTATTTTTATTTCATGTCTGTAGGACAGCAGGAACCTTCACTGCTCTGTGAACAATACTAAGGGCGTCTCTGTCGGGCTGCCTGAAATGTGGGGCGGTCGTTAACCACCAGCAGCGTTTATGAGAGATTTGCATCTTTGAGAACAGTTGAGCATTAAGTAAATCATAATTTATCCTCCTAGTTCTTCTTTGGTATCATAGGTAGCTGTTTGTTGCTGTTTAAAGATTTCTTTCAGTAAAATTATTGGTGAAGTGGATTCAGCTTAAAACAGCCAGCTGCTGTGAGGGTAAGCCATGAAAGGGGAAAGCCAGTGGTTTCCCCGTCATCCCAGCACTGTCCTTAGGAGGCAGCTTGAGAGAGGAGAGCCCCTTTCTCTGGCACAGCCTGATGCAGTAGGCTGATCCTGTCTCCTCATATCAGACCTTTACTTGTGCTTTTTCTGGAGCCACTTCAACCTTTGCCACAAACTTCATGCTGGTGCCTCTTCTGGGGGACTGAGGGGAGGGGACCCTGCTCTCCTGAGCATCCCCTAAACTGGCAGGGGAGGGCAGTGGACCCTTCCCTCTGGGTTTTGATGGGAACTGCAGCATGGTGGTGCCCAGCCTGGAGTCCAGGGTCCCACTTTGGGCTGCCAGAGAGACTTCTGGCACTGGGCTGGGCTATCGAGGTTCTGGCCAGCTGCCTGTCACGGGCTGCTCCCCGCTTCATGCCATGCACCGTGCAGCAGGGCTGGGGCTAGCAGGGGGCATCTCTGCTCGGTGCCTGCGATGGTGGCCTGCCTCTTGCTGAGCCTGGATTCGTTTCTGTCGTGTGACATGATCCCTACCCATCACACAGGGGCTGTTATTAGCAACATAGCAATTAATCCTCTTTCACAGATGGGAATAGAGACCTGGATGAGGCCAGGAAGCTGCAAAATGCTTTTGAGCGTCTTCAAGACAAAAAATGTTAAAGCAATGGCTGTTACCTGCTGATGACAGGTAAGAGGACAGAGAAGGAACATAMAACAGGGAAGGCAGGGAAAATTACACTGGAGAGAGCTGCAAACGCATGAGGAAATAGGTGCGGTGTTATTAAAAGACAGATGTACCGGGGAGTCCAAAGCCTAAAAATCCCTTCATTATCTAGTTAAAGGCTCCAAAAAGCTGTGGCTAAAATGTGAGATACCAGCCTAACAGGTCTGTTTATACAGACTTCTCTAAACAGTTCTCCAGTCAGGTCTTTTGCTTCTGCAAAATCTTTCTTTTTCCCTTGTGTTTTGATTCCTTTCATCTTAAAGGACACCCTGCCATTTCCCAATCTGTAAATAAAACTCGCTATGATAAAGGTCACGAGCTCAGTCTCTGAGAAGAATTACCCAGCAATGAAAGGTAAAGCCAATTTGGAGCCTGCCAGTGCTGCCCTTTGCATCCACTGCTGCCAAGGCCTGATGAGCATTGCCCAGCTCCTGGCACCTGTTGAGCTTGCATGAATAGCAGATCTTCCCCTCGCAATTATCCTGTGCCGCAAAAACGGGATTTTTGAAGATTTGCTAAAGAGTCAGGAGAGAGCATATGGTGGGCAGTGCTGAAGAGCACCATCGCACCTAAGTTTTGGCCGGAATGGTGGAAAAAGTCCCTCACAGGTTTGGTGTGGGTTTTGCYGCTGTGCATGGCGCGTGTGTGTAGACTCGAATGCCTCGGTCCCTCCACTTGAAAGCCAACTCCGTTGGCAACTCCTGCCTGAATTCCTTGGGAAAATATTTGGCAAATCACATGCTGACATGTTTATCTTGTTAGCTGTCAGGATGAGTAAGTGCGCACGCTGAACACTATCATTCAGCTTGAATGGAGCAATAGCTACCACTCATGAAATCTGACAGAATAAATATATTTTCAAACATGATTTTTGTCAGACTCGTATTAATCCTTTGTTCAGCTCCTGTCCTAAGTGACCTTAAATAGACCCGTGCTCACTGGCAACCCCAAACTCCAGCTTAGGGCTCGCGTGGTGACTCTACACAATCCAGAGGTGACAAAGTGACACTGTTGCCTGCTCATAAGCGACAGATTGAGTTAGCTTCTGCCCTGGCATATATAAATTTACATGTCTTCTAACATCTAATTACACTGAAGCATCCCACAGAAAGCTTGTATTTGGGCTTTTAATGCTAATCCAATAAAAAAGCAATGCAACCATTTCGAGATAATTATGGCATCAGCAACCCCCTGCCTGCTTTCAGGCAGGCATTCATGGGAACCCCTTGTGGGTGTTCAAACAGTGTGAGAAAATAGCGAGTGCATTGAATCTCATTTCTATGGCACAAATATTTCAGTGTGTTAGAGTACCTCAGAGCTAAGAAAGCTCTGAAACATCAACATTTGGTTTCCTGCTTGATCTAAGCTGGCCTCGCCTGAGGCAGGGGTCGATAACATACTGCTCCGTTGTTTGCCAGAATTAAGAATAGCTGAGCTTGTCTGATCAGCTCCCTCTCTGGCAATATCAAAGTGCCTCATTCACATTAAAAAGCATCAAGCTTTGGCCCGTTTCCCTTCTGATATTGGCAGAAGGGCGAGCGGGAAGGGGAAAGGGTAGATTGAAGGTTTCCCCATCCCTGGGTTGTTTTGCTCTTTGCTTCAGTTTGCCCGAGAGGTGCTGGCGTACCCCAGTCCATGGGGGGAGTTTGTAAAGCAGTGGCTTGAAAAGTTTATTGCAATGCTTGCACATGAAGGAAAGAGGCACTTAAAAGCCCTGGCCAGTCTTTTAGGGCTGCTAGTATCGAACAGGTAAGGACAGGATTAAGTCAGAGGTCTGTGCAATAGGATAAGATCTGGAAACAGCACAAGCTCTGGGAAGACAGAGCGGAGTCGCACAGCTCGGAAAGAAAAATGTGGCACGGCGATGTGAAATGGCAGAGTGATGAAACCAGGGCTTTTAGCAGCTCTGTGCTCTATTTTAGCAGTGACAAAGACATGCCAGAGATAACGTTTTTTTTTCACAACCAACCACATTTCACATTCGGAGCATTTTAAGGTTACAAGACAAGCACCTGAAGTGAGGGAAAGCCAGAAGATGGTACCGGGACCGGCAGCTCCTCCCCTTCCACACCTGCAGCATCCTCCGTGCATTACTGCCACAAGCACAGGCTACCTCTCCTCTGGGTCCYGGCCTCCTTTGCTGCGCGGGGTGAATAATGCGGCCTGAAAGAGCAGCTGTTCAATATTTATTTTTTTCTGCAGAGTTCAATGTGCGGCCTTGACCTGCTATACCACGCAGCACTGAAACCCCGCAGCCGCCGGCTCCTGCAGCACCTGCAGCAGCGGGGCAGCAGCTCCTTTTGCGAGTTTTGCCTTGGCCCATGCTGTGTGCTGGAGGAGGTGGAAGGGAAGGATATCCATCCTTGTTATTYAACAACCTTGCCCTTTTGAAATGCCATTCGAAGTGGGGAGARGCATTTGTTTTGGGAGGGGAGCTTTGCTGGTTTTGTTTGGAGTGGTTTTGTGCTGAATGGTATGTCATGGGAAAGGGAAGGTTCCTCCGTGCTGTCCCAAGGAGAGCATCCACGTGAAGCAGAGCCTTACAGGAAACCTTGAGAGGCTTTCCACATTCACCCACTTCTGTAAATCAAAGACAGCAATGTCTCTCGCATCAGTGTGATTTAAATTAAAGTCCTGCATCAGGTTTCTGCAGTAGATGACACCATGATTACCTCTTGTCCCCTTTTTCTCTCTGTTCTCAGCAAAAGGCAGTAAAATTATTCAGCTCAGTTTATGAATTGCAGGACCGAGCAGCACATGTAATTTCACATCATTCAAACTATCTTTTGTCTCTCTTGACACAAATGCCAGACCCCTGTGTGCCACTGAACAGGCTGCAGGCAAGAAACCGTGGCCGAGTGAGTTATGCCAGTAATCCTGAAGCCTGTCAGCCAGCACGGGCTTCCAGGGAAAGAGCGGGTTATGCTGGGACAGGAGGGCAAATCTGATGTGAGAATCTATTTCTTAAGCTGAAGGGKCATTGGTTAATGTGTCTGCCTGAGCCCAGGTCAATTCTCACTCCAGATTCAAGGTTTTATCTGGAATAAACCAGAAAGCAATAAAGCCTATTATTTCACAAAGGACTTCTATGACTAACACGTTCGTTCTCCTCTTCCAGCGGAATGACCTATATTTGCTTTTGATATAAAATTTTTCATGGGGAAAAATTTCCCCGTCAGTGGTGTTTTACTTGCATTTGTCACATGCATTTTACTGGCAGAAACGTTTTTCTTTTAAAGTGCACCTTTTCTCTTTCTTTGTTTCTTTCTGTCCTCATTACTCCTTCAGAAAGCTCAGAAAATCTTTACAGAGGTACAGTCAGCTCACTGGCATTTGAAGAATGAGCATCTTCCCCACCAACATAACATCTACATTTTCATTTGTAATTTAAGCCAGAAAAAACAATCACTGTCTTAAAATGCATCTCCRTGTTTTCCTGTTCCACGGTTAAGCCATCCCCGAGCCTTCGCCCAGCAAGTCTTGTACCCAGGTACCGCAGCTCATTTGAACAGCACCAGAGGGACCTGGTCCCCGAGGCAGACTGGCCCCTCAGAGCACACCAGGAGAGGACAGTTGCTTTCTGGACATTTCAGCAAACACCTGGAGAACATGGCCAGGCTGCCATCGCTTCTCTGGAGTGACTGGAGCTTCGTCAAAATCCCACAGTGTAGCTCTTCCAACTKGAAGGAAGGGTGCAGGGGAAATCCCAACTCATTCAACAATTATTTTCCTTCTTTACACCACGCTCTGCAGGTGCATGGTTCAGAATTAATCCCAAGGGTAGGCATGCCTTTCTATTTCTTGTTCATAAATATTCATAGCTAAAGGACTAAGTAACTAAAAAGCACCAGCAGTACAGAAAGGGGAAATGTTCTGCTGGTGGGGACAAGCCCCAGCTCTGCTCCCATCCTTTTAATGATATTGAGTTGGTCTCTTCAGCTGTCCCTTCCTGCCTGTGCCCTTTTGAGGAGAAACCACAGTCACAACAGGGGGTTTCTGAAGGACAGAGAGCTTATCTGGGGCAGCCAGTCCATCTTCCCAACAGGTGGGTGCTTTGCTCTCTGCAAAGGAGTAATCCAAATCCAGGCCTTCTGCCCCAAATTCTCCAAGCGCCTCCAAGCTTTGGGCCTCTTGTGTTCAAAATGCAGTTTCTCTCAAAAAGAAACAAATCTGTGGACCAGCAGAATGAATGTACCCGTTGGGGTAAGGGCTGCGTCTCTCCATGCGTGCTTACAGCACAATTAGTGACAGCCTCAGCTATGATCTCTAACAATGTCCGGGCAGGYGAGTGGGTTAAAAAAAGTCATCTTTATGTCCGAGTAATTTCTCCGACCAAAAGAGCGAGCTCCGTTGGAAGCTTGTCAGGCCTTACAGGGAAAATGTAGCCACGCCGAGCAGAGCTTTCGGAGACACAGAAAGAAGGCTTGAGAGCTGGAGCAGACAAGCGTTGCCATTAATATCCTCAGGCATCCACGGCTTCAGTCACCTCCCTCTTCTTTAGACTGTTTTACTGGTGCTGAAGCTGCATCTGCCCAAGACAAACTGTGCAGCCCTGATCTAGCTGTGGGGTCTGGTGAACTACAAAGAGAAGCCATTGTCACACTCTGTCACACTAACCTGGCTAGCAAGTCAACGCTGCTGCCAAAAATCCTTGTAAAATATACTCTAATTAGGCAATTTTACAAAGCTTACAAATGGTGTGGGGAGGGGGGGTGCTTGCTTTTTTTTTTAAGCCTGCTGGAATATAATGTCTTCTAACAGGATAGTTATGGTTTAGTGTTACAGTCTTGCTTAGTTTGCTGAATCTGGCCTTTGGGTTAATCCGTCAGCTACCATTAATTTATGCAAACTGTGCAATMTGAAATATGTGGGACATTTTCATAGGAAGTCCTAAGCAAGGGAAAATTATCAGTTTAATGTGCATTTGGTACTGCCCAAACAGGCCACTGTTTTCACAAGTAGCCCCTGGTGTGAAGCGCCAAGGCTTGTACAAATGTGCTCTTGTACCAATCTAGGGAAAGCCAAGACACAATGAAAACCCAAGCAGCTGAGCTCAGCCAAGGCCCTCGGAGCTTCCCCCCACAGCTCTTCCAAAAAAGAGGCTCGAGAACATTTGTCCTGCTGCCACGATCATCAGCAACATCGTTCAGGCACATCCTTAGGGCTTATCCACTGCAGGGATCCTAATGCCTTTGCTCTTCATATCGTAATTTTTTATAGGACCTTCTGTTTTTCTTTTTTTTTTTATTTTCTTTCTCTTTTCTTTTTTCTTTTCTTTCTTCCTTTCTTTTTTCTTTCCTTTTTTCTGTTCTTTTTCTTGCACCCCAACATAAACATACCAGGCAGAACCTCACTCAACTTGCTCCCACTGCCAAAGTGTGGGGGGGATCATCAGCTGCCGTTGTTCCCAGCTCTACTCTCCTGTTTTCCTTGCATCAGGCATAAATGTCATGTTAGATTTGAGGTTTGGCAATGCTGTTAGTATTTCCTGTAAGAAAAAAAAAGGAAACAGCATGCTCCCACTGTTCCCAAGTCTGTAATGTTTTTCTGGGTGATAGTGAGGGCCGTTAGTGAGGGGGAAGGTTTTTAAATGACAGCGCACTTCTTGAAAGACAACTACCACCACTGATGTTCAAGTGGAAACTTAACAAGGAGTTAACTCAAAAAACCCAAATCTTTCTCTTCCAAATCAGGGGATAGTTAGTGCTTTACTCACTGAGCCACTGGGTACTTCGAGCATGTGAGAACCCCCTGATGTTTTGGAGGAACCGCCATGACTGCAGCTCCTGGAGGTGCGCTCGAGATGACTTTCGGCCCTTTGCTGCCCCGAGTGCCAGGAGCAAAGCCGTCACGCASGGGGAGATGAAACCTGCCACCCACTTCTGGCACAGTTTCACGGTGTGCCACCTCCAAGGAGAGGCCGACCACTCCCACAGCACTTCGTGGGGCTGCGCAGGAATCAGACCTTGGTTTTGACCTTTTTTTCTGCTTGTTTTTAATAGTTTGCCGAAGTTGGTGTAATCTGAAACAAATCTCCCACTCTTTGCCCACACTGGACTATCACCCGCAGCAATGGGCTGGAGTCCTGCTGTGCCTGCAGAAATTGCAGCCCAGCCCAGTTCTCACTAATATTGGTTTCAAACAAGTGCAGCGCTGCTGGATTCAGTGCAATAAATCTTTGTCCTTCTCAGTGTGAGGGAAAGATGTTCACTGAGCTGCTGTGAGTGTAGCATAACTGTACTTGCTCTTCTTATCCATCTGCTGATAAGAACTACCCCGTGTTTGTCTGTCCTCATCTACATCTGCCTCGTGACCTCCCTGCCATCCCAACCTGCTTGGKTTTGGTTTTGGCAATGGAAGAGACTGTTCTGCCCCAGGCAAGGGGAGAGCTGGAGGCAGCTCTGGCCTGGGGCTGGGATTTCTTATGACAACCCAGTGCCCACAGCCCTCCACAGCTCTTTATCACCATAGTATGGATGGGTTTGCTAAGCTATTTCCTCTCTCCTTGTTCCCCTTCTGTAAAACTGCAAAATCATTAACATGTTAATCATTTTGTAAATTGGTAAGGATGTTTTAATTGAATTTGCTCTCCGAGTGGATATGGAGAAGGAGAGCAGTGTTAGAGCAGTTAGGAATGAAAGAAGTCTATTAGATCTTGCTTTTCCCTCTGGGATACTCACTAAATATAAAATTGGATTCCACTTGCTGGTAGATTGGTGGCCATACAGAACATGGCAATATGTGTTTTCAGTTGACTTCACAGGCCACTAGCTTCATTGCAATGAAGATCTCAGACACCCGTTGGACAAACTGAAGGAGAGTCAGCAGTAAGTGAAATAAAATTATCTGGACCGTTATGATGGTCCTGGAGCCCTCTGTTTGGGAACCATTGGCTTTGTGCCCTTGGTCCTCCCTGAGAATAAGCAATGGTGGTCTCCTGGCTGTGGCTTGAATCTGAATTAGGTCTGAGCTGGAGCGCAGGTCTCGGAGAGCTGCAGTTGTCCCCAGCGCTGTAGCTATGGGCCTTGGTGCCGGGCATGGGCTCCCTGCATCATGGCTTTACAGCATCCCCATCCCCGTGCCCCCCTGCGCAGCTGGCCTGAGCGCTACGCTGATTGAAGGGAGCTGTCACTTTACTTTATGATTTCCATGAGCAACTATTAATCATCCTGTTGCTCTTAATTCTGTTATTTTCAGAGGCGCAAAAGGAACATTAAACAAATAATAAACTTCTTACGACTAAGGAGGGTTAGAGTCAAATGTTCAAACAAAGGACAGCAGGGATTTAAGGAAAATTGTATTTTCCATTTGTCTTTCTTCCACACCAAACCCCAGGGTAACAATCTCAGACAGCACTTTTTGCAACTTTAAAAGAACCTCATCAGTTTTATTTCATCTCAAGCACGGTACAAGGAAAACTTGTGAACAGGGACCCAGACAAAGCCATTGAAGTTGAGTTCAATCACGTGCTTTGGAGGAAAGCTGTGTGATACAAAAGAAAACATTTTCAAAACCATCTAAAAACTGACGTCGGAGTCCAACATCATGCTGGGGACCTGTCCTTTACAGCCACTTTATGGCTTTTGGAAATGTTAACCATACAATTTTGTATTGGTATTTCTCTATCGCTCAAGACTAGGAGATATTAAAGGAAAAGTGAGAAGATTGCCCTCACAAAGCCCCCCTGAAGACAGACACAGCATCAGAGCCATCAGGGGGGAAGCAGGAGGCAGCGAAGGAAACGCCTTTTCTCCTAGAGAGGGGCAAGGTCTCACCCGAAACTGAAGCCTCCAGACTGCCTACAAACATGCCCTTTCTGCAAAAGTCAGTCTGCACCTTATTCTCAAAGGAATCCAGCTGGTTCCAGAAATGCCACATGCCAGCCCAGCAAGGATGTTCCTAAATAAATAGATTTTTTGATAACTTCCAGCTTCAGCTGGTTACTGGTGGTGGATTGATATATTATTATGTCTCCATAGCTGAGGAGTTTTCAGTTATACATACGTCAACAGAAAGAGTAACAACCATGAATTATACATGATGGGGGGTGAATGGAGGATGATCTGGGATAACAATGAGTTGACAAAATGAGGATACTATGGAAGAATTTTGAAATGGGCATTCACACACCTTCGTTCACTGCTGCCAGGTCTGTTTATTGCCATTCTTTACCCTGCCCCAAGTCTTTTCCTTGCATGATCCTGCCCAGCCAAGACAATTTCAAGGGCAACTGCTTAATGGCACAAAAGAAAGCGAAAGAAGAGGAGAAAGAGTTTCAATATGTCCAATCCTGCTGTGTTCTGGAAAAAGAGGTGCAGGATCACCAGCAAAAGAAAGAGACGGAGGAGATGCCTTCCTCATCCTTTTGGCCTGCAGGCTGCCTTAGTGCTTTCCTCCCTGCCTTTGCATAATGGCACCGGAAGGCTGTAACATATTTATTACTGTTGGAAATGCTGAGCCTGAACATGGAAGACGTGTGAGACAATGAAGATACTACAGAGCAGAAGCTGTGAATGCTGACACCAAGTGAGTTGCCAAAGCTTGCCATGAATAATGTAAGAATAGCTCCAGTCCTTTTCCTGCCCACAGGGGAGGTTTGAATGAATTCAGCGCTAACGTGCTCTCTGAGAACATACGCTGCCAACTGTATTTTCATGGGGTAGAGTGGGAAAACTTAAAATCAGACATCAAAGTTAAACTGCTTCCCATTTCTCTGTAAGATGGTTACTGCTGAGCATAAATATACATACGATGAAAACGGCCCTTTTTCTGGGCAGAGTGACTGCAGATAACTTACAATCAGTGTTGGATGCTGGTAGTGCAGAGAGAACTTCCTCTACATCCCTCCCACTGGCACAGCTCGATAGAGATGGTATTCAAACCCACTGTTGCAAACAAACGGCTGTAGCTCCGTGAGCAGCACTTCTGCTGGTGCGCACAGAGTGCTGCGTGGTGTGCCCGCAGCTCTGCGGCAGCACACCGGCTGCTGCGCTCCACCCTGCTTCACTGGAGGGGAGAGAAGTGGAAAACAGCACAAGATGGAGAAATCGAGTAAGACTAAGGAAGGTAGCCCAGATGTCATCGTTGGCAGAACAATGTTTGGGTTAATTTCTATCACGATAATTGTCCAACTGCTCCCAGACTGAAGTACCAACATTCTGGCCATGCAGGGGATCAATCATATTAATGCAGTGAAACCCTGCAATGCTGCCTTCAGGGGTGTCCTATAACGGCACATGTAGGGAGGRTTAAGACAGGAGGAAAAAGGTGGTGCTCTTCCTCATGGTCCCATGGATGCATTAGAAACTCTTATTTCTCGCTGATAAACAGCCAGGTTATCCAGACAAACTGAGCAGGATTTGAGAAAATTCAGCTCATTGTTCCTCTCACTGACTAAACACTGTAGCAAATCCCGATCGGTTCACACAGCTTAAGCCAAATCAGGGTTGAAGTGGTGCATTGATTTATTAATGATATGTAATGAACTGGCAATCATTGAACAATACATTCAGGATCCATATCAGCTGTACAACAGATAACCACAATAC
Source organism: Oceanodroma leucorhoa (assembly GCA_030449065.1). Taxonomy (NCBI): domain Eukaryota; kingdom Metazoa; phylum Chordata; class Aves; order Procellariiformes; genus Oceanodroma; species Oceanodroma leucorhoa. Next base: position 13,158,937 of record JASVER010000004.1, on the reverse strand, counting down.
CAGCCACAAGYGGTAACATGCAACTACAAATTTCTAAACCCCTTTCTGTAACTGATCCCAACGTGTGCCACACGCACACAGACTTGTGTGCCCACACACATCCCCCTCCCAGGCTGTGGGGGTCGCACACGCCCTTCCTCGTCTGGGCCTGCAGGACCCCTGCGCGCACACCCCTGCAGTGGGAGGTGTGGGTGCCCCAGCTCTGTGCAATCCTGCCCTGTCCCACACCCCTGCCACCCCAGATGCGGGTGAGTACCCCACCCTGGGAAGCGACTCCCTGCACCCAGGGTGTAAGTTCCTGTGGTGCACCCGTTCTGCAGACACTTCGGGATCCCCAGGACATCTCCACTGCCAACACCCATTTCACAGCACAGATCCATGATGGTAGAGGTAAGGTCGCTCTTTTGCATGGCACCATGCAAAATCATTTCCTAGTTAGCACAAGTACGTGACCATTAAGAAAGTCCAGGAACAGTTTGGATTTGGGCTCTTGAGCATTGCAATAGAAGTGGAAGGGTTTACCAAATGATCTGCCAAGGAATAACTCCAAGGGCTGCTTTGTGCACGTGCAACAACCCCTCCCAGCCTCAGAGGGAAAGACCTCTCCCCACTGTCTAGTCTTTGTGTTTTTTTTTCTTTTGTTTTCGTCCTGCCCTTAAACTAGTCTCTCTTTCCATGAGACGTGTTATACAAACTTAATGCTGAAGTGAAAAACTTATCTCTGTCTGCCTGAACTTCAAATCCTGTTACTGCAATATGACAACTTGGAAAGAGTTTCCTCATCAAGAACAAAGTGTAGGGCAATAGATAGTCACGTGTCAGCATGTGTTGTGGCTGTTTTGCTGTGTGTTGGTATAATGGGCTTCTGTGAAAAGTCATCTTTTTAATGCTCTGTAACAGTCTTAAGAAAGTATTAAGAGTCTTACTCCGAGGGGGTAAAGAAGCAAAGAGCCCTGACCTAGCTGCAGAGGTGAGAACATTACAGTTTGAGAGACTGTGAACTGATCTGACCCATATAAATGAAATACCTTTCATCATTCATCTGTCATCTTTATGGATCCCTCCTTTCTGCTAATAAGTGTGTTTTCAGATCCTGAGTTATGGATTACCAGCTTTTAAGCTCTGAAACCAAGATATATTTTAACAGGTTTTAAGCTATGATATCTGATTCTTCAGGGGGCCCAGAGTAAGAAATTCAAACAAATCAGAGCACAGCCCTTTCTGCAAAGACCTTGAGTTGTGGTTAATGGAAACAGCAGAGCTTGCAATGCATGTGTACTGTCTTGGCCAAGTTCTACATTTTGTTAAAGTCAGTGGTGATGGAGAAAAATCATCTGATCTCTAGAAAGCTTCAGCTCTACTGTTCGGTTTTTTTTTAGAAACACTTGCGGAAGTCAGCTCAGTACTATTTAGTATCAAGGTMTCCATCTTATTAATTGAATGAAGAAGAAGAAGATAATGAATTTTGGAATGCAGCTAAATTTTACAGCATGAGAACTCATGCTGGAATAAAAGCTTGAATAAGCACCTCCTTTTCCATAAGCCTTGGGTGGCTAGGAAACAACTTCTGCTCTGTCATTTTTCAGAGGGGAGAAGGGTCAATGAAGACTGATGGCTGCTTCTGTATGCAGACCACATCTTACAAGAACAGGTAATTTATTGAATTTAATTTTAAATTTAATTTTAATTTTGTAATTCATTAAATCCTGGTTTTGATCCCAAGAAGGCAGGGGAGAGAAAACTCATTTTGTTTGTCTTTTTATTTCAGCTCCTGTAGGCTAATTGCATTGGAGGGTCTGAAGTAATTCAAGTAGTACCAGGAGCACAGTGGGTGAAGAGCATCATATTTCACGGACGAGAAGGAAGAAATTCACTCTAGGCTTGAGCCTTGGGGGTGGAAAACCAGGAGAAACACACAGCAGCCACTCCACTATAAACACCCTGACTTATTTCTGTGCAGTGGTAGATATTACTGCTTTTACAAATAGATACCAAAATTGAAAATGTCTTTCCTTGTGTTTAGAAGAGAGTACTTGTTCTCTAATTCAAATGAACTAAAGCAAACATAAAATAAGTTTCAAAGAAGAGCTAAACCAGCAGTGCTATTGAATTGTTTGGGATTTGTACCTAGTCCTAGTCTGGGATTTAAGTGAATAACGTGGTCCAAAGGAGCTGTTAATCTGAAGTCAAAGTGTGTATAGATGAAGCATTGCTTTACTTTTTAAGGAAAAGGTCCTATATATAATAGATTTATTGACTCTTATTTGAATACTTTTGTAAAGTATTTTGTAAAGGCTGAAAGTGGCTGTCCAAGGAGAACCTGTAGTGTCCCGGTATCAGACAGTGCTAGATTTGTAATAAAAATAAGGTATACTAGTGTAAGGAAAATACCAAACAATTTTTAAAGCGTAGTACTTGTTTTTAAAATATTGCTGCTTGCTTTTTATTCCACTGGGAGCAGCAAAATCACATTTAATATACTGACTGCTTGGAAGCCAGTATCTCTAACTGATGTGATGTAAAATCCCATGCCTTGTTTCTGCACCGAAATTTGATCAACTGTACTTGGTCAAGATTTCTGTCATCTCAATATGTAAATGACTGTCTAATTAGAAACACTTTAAAAAAGGGTTTTGGTACAAAGTTCAGATCACCTTTGGGGTCTCCCATGGAATAAATATAGAGACTTTCTGGTGATGTTAAATACATATAATTGCAGCTGAGTTTACTGGGCAGGTAGCAAAAGCTTTTGAGTTTCTGTCTGTATCAAATGTGATTTATGTGACCTCTTTAGAATAAAGCAGGCCCTGACCCCAAACATGATCTGAGCATCTCTGACATCTTTACTTCAGGCTTAAGCTTCTTGTAAGTCCTCCTCATAGTTCTTGCTAGGACAGCTAACATCTGTCTGTATTAGTTCTATACATCTTCTATAGACTGAAATGCCACCAAGCAAGAAAAACAACTCTGTGCTTTATCACTCGCACTTCTCTTCACTATGGGGCCCTTGAGAGATGCTTGGCTTTTGGGTATGGTTCAAAAGAAAGGATTTCAGAAAGAGTTTGTGAGGCACATGAAGGGATGCTCTTGTGACTACTCAGTCTGCTGATGTTCATCTTGGACAACTTGCTAGACTAACATCTGGATCGATAGACATGAACCCTGGAAATTGTGGGGCTGCTATTCATTTCAAAATTCAAACTGGAATTTCTAGCAAAAGGATTTCTAGGATGGACCCACGTCTAATTTAATGTGAGCAGGCTGGTGACTGTAAATAGTCTAATGGTACATGGCTGATGAATGACCAGGCAAGCATACTGTGGTCTTTTTATTTATAAAGTAAACTCAGTACTCTACCTTCTGATTACAAAAAAAGCAGCCCTATCCCTCAGCGTCATACTACCTGATGATACACTTAACTGAAGGAAAGAGCAGATAGAAGTCCTCGTCTCTCAATGATCCAAATATCTTATTTCTCAAATGTTCCAAATACCTTCTTTCCTCCAGGGCTTCAGTAATACTGGGATTTATCTGCAAACAGAATCCTAGTAATAAGCCTTACCACCAAATGCTATTTGCAGCAAAGCAAATATCTGTAATAAAATGCAGAGAACTAACCRTATTCTAAAAGGGAATAAAATTCATTTCAGAAGTTAAAAATAGCTACTTTATGGAGTTCAGATTTATCTAGTGATGTAAATCAATTTAATTTAGTAGGATTATGTGGCAGAAATATAGCCTAATACATCTAGGCTTATCAAATGATGATACTTACCAAAGACCTAACCTTTTGTTAATTTTCCTGATGTGAAAATTCTGTATTTTTGCGAGCTATTTCTGGTATACTTTCTACGTAGTAAACTGCATAATTAAAACCTCAACCTTTCTCTTGAGCTAGCTACTTATTTATTTCTGGTGATGACACAGCAGAACACCAGAAGCAATATAGATAGATGGTGACATATTTCTCTAAATATTGAAAATCAAAGTGTATCATTTACAGCAAAAAAAACACCTTTGTTTATGGTCTTTCCTTATTAAAAACAGTTACAAGTGTTTGCTTTATTGGTGCTTTCCTGGGAGAGAGAACTGTTTGAAAGGGCATGTCTAGAGAGCTGACTGATGTTCATTGACAACAGGTACTCAAGGGATCCCCTGAAAAGGAGTGGTGCCCATGCTGGAATGATCCTTCTGCCCAGTTCCACCACTTTGCTACAAAACCTGTGTGGCATTTCCAGGAACTGCGAATCCTGTGTCAGCCTGAGCACCCGTGTCCCGGATCGGTGATTAAAGGCTAGCTGCGTGTGCCAGGAAATGGAAATCTTCTATTATCCGTCTCAGCTGAAGAAGTTGCTTTGGTGCCTGTTAAAAGGAATCAGCAAGTTCTGCCCAGGTTGAAAAGTAGCTTATAAAGCGGCTGGATGCGGTGGCTGRACAGGAGGAGGAATAATGTGCTCACCCAAAGGGATGAGTGCCACGGTAACCTGTACAGAAAGCTGTAACAAGATTTTAGAAAAGTGATGTTTCTTTTGATTAAGAGCCGAATCTGAGGGTTCTGAGACTGGAGAGAGACTGAACAGACACGATTTTTGTCTGTTCTAGTTATAAGAAACAACTTAATCTGATGTCAAGGGTAAAGCTGACAGGGATCCAGGACTCCTGCGGTTATAAATCCGACTGCATCTCTGAGCTGGTCAACTTAGATAGCTTTTTGACTCTGCCAGGCTGAAGTAGGAACAGCAATGTAGACAGGACACAGACAAATGTATTCACAGTGATTAAATAGCCCATCGTTTGCAGTCTCTTGGTTGTCCTTTGGCAGCTATTCACTCCGGAGTCTGTCAGCCAAGCTGAATTCCCCTGGTGAGACCCATCAGTGGCTTCCAGTTGCTATCCATAATGGTGGGGCCCACCCCTACCCATGATGGGTCAGAGAGTACTTGGGCAGGCCGTAGTGGACCCCAGGAGAAAGCTTGCACTTCCCCGGGTTGGTGTGCAGCCTGCTCAAGTGCGCTCATCCCTTTCCCCCTGCCCACGAGCAGGGTGAAGCTTGCAAGGTGAGATGAAGCCCACAGAGCAATCCTCTCTCTTGCACCAAGAGGGGACCTTGGGGTATGTCCCGGGGCAGTGCTGCCTTGGAGATGTCAGCCTGAAGTTACCATACAGGAGAGGGCACTCCCTTGTTGGGTCTGACCTCTCTAAGGTGTTTTGTCAGTCCTAAATAGCAGCGTGGATGGACTGTTAAACGCTGCCTCCACCTGCCATGCCGAGCAGCCCACCCCAGTCCTGCCTGCCTCGCCGGAGCTGGCTGGGAGGACTAGCTGAAGGTCTGGCAGCCTGGCACTGCGGGCAGAGAAGCAGTTGTTATCTAGCAGTGGTACAAGTAGACACTTGCCTCCTTTGCGGGACACGACAGCCTCACACCGTGCTTGCAGAATGACAACGGGATGATGCATCAGCTCTGCTTTCCCTGGCTTTTTGCTTCAGCGTCACTTGGGCTGGTGGGATTACTCAATAGCTGCATGGCAACATTCGCCCTACTCATTGGGTCTTAAAAGGATGACTCTAGGTGGTTAGATACTGGTTGACAAGTTGCCCTGTGCTACTTGGTTAGGCTTTTATTCTGCAGTGATATGGGCAATAATCAGCAGTACAGTTGCTTTGCAGCTTTAATCTTTCCTCACTTATATTCTCCCAGCAAAACAATTTGCACATCTTTGCTCAGCTGATTTCCCCAAACTTGCCTGAGAGCCTTATCTGTGTTAAGTCAATACATAACCATATGAAAATTTATACAGAAAACCACTTTCTCTGCTATTTAATTTGAGGAAGGGGAAAGGAGGGTTAATAGGTAATTTACAGGACCCAGATTTGAGGGCAAATCAATTCTTAATATAACTCCATGGTTCAGCAGCCATGGATGAATTCTGCCTAGTGACAGGCAAAAATGTTGATAAAGCTGAAAAGCCAGTGGGAGGCTAGTGATGGGTTTCGAGGTGTGAGGAGAAATCAGTGTCCAGTTGCTAGGTGACACGTGTCTAGCAGACCAGTCTTCTGAAAAGATGAGTGTGGTTTTCTTCTTTTGTTTTAGCAAATATGATTACACCTAGCAAATCACGTACATGCACGTATGTACACACAGCTCTTTCTCCTCTCATGCTTCTCCTGACTGATGGATTGATTTTTTTTCTTATAACCCATGCTTCTCTTTCTGCGCTGTTCTCTACAGTTAATGAAATCTAAGCGAGATCCTTGTAGCAGCTGAAGAGGAAGTTTCGTGTGAGCTATGGAGACTAGGTCACAAAATAAGTCATATTCTTCCCACTGAGGCAGGCTCTGAAGAAGCAGAAACTGGCCTCTGCTATTCTCTCTCAAGATGTGGGAATGCCAGATGCTAGTAATTTGGGAGCAGCTGGAGCTTAATTGGCATTATTCCTGTTGCTGGAGATCACAGCCAATCTTCAGCACAACGCACATATATTTACACTTCGTATATGTGCTCCTACTTCCCTCACTTGCAGGTAGGACTGAACATCAGTCCTGAGTTGTTTGAGCTGCTACCAATAATAGGTTAAACCCCATATTATTTCACTGAGTGGCCATTTAACTGTTACAGCATCCTAAATCTATTAATTTGTTCATTTATTAAGTAATGTCTGAACTCTGGGGCTGTTCAACATTGACTTGATTAGTGTAGTTGTAACAATTCAAAACTTCTGATAGGGAGAAAGGAGTATGAACAAAAACAAAGCATATGCTCCAGTTTCTTATCAGCATGCTTGGCTTTCTCCGTGTGGTCCCAGGACACAGTGCACTGTATCTGTCTCTTCCCAAGGGTGTGCTCTGGGAGATAATGTCTGTAAGGGCTGCTTTTGGCGGAAAACTCCAGACATCTCCTCGATTTGCCTGGGAATTAACTCCGAAGCGGGACAATCTGGACAGTTCCTGAAAAGGAGTTGTCTTCCTCTCTCGGATGGCTATCCGTCATTTCAGGCTTCCTAGGTTGGGTGGTGCTTATCGTAATCCAAGCTTCACTAACCAGCTCTGGCTAGGTCCCACAAGCCCCACAAAGTTAACTTAAGATTCAGCCATCAAGTTTGTTAGTGTTGTGCTGCCTGCCTCCCTGAACAGCAGAGCAGCAGCAGTTTGGGAGAGCGGGGGGCTCACAGGTACAGCACAGCCACCAACGGACTGTGTAAGGCCACAYGACACCTTGCTACCTTTGCTCATGTTGAGTTACGTGCTCTTCAGATGCCCTGCTCCGTATCAACATGCCTGCTTCCCCTGTCATTGCTATTTCTAAATCCAGATTTCCCTTTGTTCTCTTGGTTTTAATTCCTTAAGGAATGGGATACTGAACCCTTTTTAAAAAGGTAGCCCACAGCAAAAGTTCAGAAGCTGGCTGTGACATGACATGCTTGTGTCCAGCAATTCATGAGATTTGCCTCCCAGGTCAGGCAACTATGGTTTCGGCAGAGCTTCCCTGACACCTTCTTGATATTTAATCCAAAAGCAGTACTTGACTTTCTAAGCTACCAAACGTGATTATCTGTTCTTACAAAAAGATATTCTTTCCTGTGCATGCTCATGGTTTAATGCGGAAAATATAACAGGACAAAGAGCAGCAATATGCTGAGACCTCTCCTTAGGATAGAATATGGCTTGAAATTACTTTTATGTTTTTTGAAAGTACAAGTGTGCCTTCATATTGCTATGATATTGAACCCACTTCTGGCTTTTTGTTCTGGAGCTCATCCCACAAATAGCCTCCTTCTGTTTCAGGCTAAGGTTCACGACATTGCGGGAAGCATCCCGCTAATATGGTAGAGCACTATCCATCAGAGCTGAAAAGCGTTGTGTCACTTCTCATATGGCAGCTGAGGCAAACTGCCTTGATGATGTGCATGGTTGCCAATGATATGCAAATATCCATGCAACATGGCCTGCTGACCCACCCCAAAATGGTCGCTCTGAAGTTTGAGTCAGAAGCTCAGATGGCTGTGGAGCATGTGGTTTTTACCTGCTCCGGAGGACAATGGGGTGGGCTAAAGGTCTATGTATGAAGGAGGCAGAGGGACAGCCCTGGGAGGGACCCTGTCCCCATGCCGTACCCATTGCTCTAACCCCTTCCTTAGCAGCAGGAGCAAAATGGCTTTGCACTTGGATGTAGGACTAACTTTTGCTGCATGTCTCCTCCATCACATGCACCACCCTGTGCTTCCCCAGCAGCTGCTAACTCCTTTGGCCTCTCTTTTGCTCTTCTCCCAGCCATGTCCCAGCTCTCTGCACAGGTCTGCAGCTGCTTTAATGACTCCAGTGCTGCAATAAGGCAAAATCCCACCCAATAAGGGACACGGCTGCTGCCTTAGGACGGATGAAGAGAGGGAGGGTCCATCTATGTTCTCTTTGGACTGTATTTGCTAATATCCCAGGCTTACAGCACAGTGCATTTTAGGAAGACCTCGGGAAATTTTCATTTCTGTTGTCATTGCCACGTGGACAGGGCAGCCATCAGTGTCCCCAGCCTCCACCATATATCCTGTGTTCCTACCCCCAGCTGAGCTGGACAGACAGGTCCTAGAAGTGCTCCAGAGCTGCAAGCTGGGCCCAGGCAACGCACACACCACCATAAACCAGCCCAGCATCCCACATCCAGTGAGGCAGATGCACAGCCTGCATCACATTTGCTTGCCCATGCTCCAGAAGATTGGCAGGAAAAAAATCTCCCTGTAGGAAAGCAAATGTGTTAAAGACTTAAGGGGGGTTTTGATAGAAGTCAGCTCATTTAAATGGTGTTACTCCAGGAAACCTACAGGTCAGTTTTGTATGATTTCAACATCCCATTGTGTCTGATAGCATCTTTTCTCCCTGCAGTCCTCAGGCTCATAGGCTATGTCTGTCCTTCTGAACAGAGCTGTCTGGATCCATTTGGTAGCTCCGTGGCCAGGGGGTAGGGCACTGCTTGTTAGCATGAGTGAGCTCTACCCCTTCCACTCCATGACAGGGACATTTTGGCAGTGGTCTTTGGCATGCACTATCCCTTGAGTCATGACTGGGCAGGGGCCAGGAAATTGCCCGTTGGTTGGCATGGACAAAACTGGTGCTGGGGAACATGCCAAGAGTTAAAGAGTATGGACAGCTATGGGACAGTGCCCTGTGCAAGCCCAGCCCAAGTTCTCCTCTGATTTTACAAATTAGTCTCGGTGCTCCTTTGCAGCTACTATGGCTTCCAGCTAGAGCTAGCTGAAATTTCATGTAGAGAAAGCTTTCCTAACTAAAATATCCCACTTTTTTTTTTTTTTTTTTTTTTTTTTTTTTTTTCCCTTTTTCTTTTTTTTTTTTTTTTTTTTTTTTTTTTTTTTACTGGAAGATGCTAATTCAGGTGAAAACATTTAGACTTTCTATGGAAAATTTTGAAAATAATAGCTTAATCTTAAACATTTACAGCATTGAGTATTTCCAGCTCAGGAGAAAAAAAAGAAAAGAAGCCGCTATAGTTGAAATATTTTTTTCCCCATTTGAATTCATTCTTAACTTCCTGAAGAAAAAAGAGAATCTTCATTTGACATTTTTCACTTTACATTTCCACTGAGAGAACCTCAGTTTTCCAAATAGCTTTAGTTTTTTCTTCTGAGAAATTGTCAGATGTCACTTACAACTGACATTAAACTCTCATCTTCAACAGATGTGATATAAGCTCCTTTAGCTGTGAAAGAGGAATTGGTTTTGCCTGAATTACAAATATATTAAAAACACTTCTCTCTTGCTTGTGAATCCAGTATTTTATTTCTTATTCAGGAAAAAAYGTCCTGCTCACATAACAGAGGCAGGGCTGGCATAGTAACATCATTATTTAGACTTGAGATCACCAAATGGGATCAATTTTAAGTAATCAATGTCTGAATCTGATAACTATTGAAAGTGCTTCTAACAAATTATGAATTCCGGTTTTTTATTGTTTTTCATGCAAAAAGTATGTGATTATGTTTCAGCCCTAAGACTTCTTTCCCTGAATGTCCTGGTTGTAGCAAAACCAACAGACCTTTAGTATGAATTCTGTGTGCCTTAGGTCACCCTGGGCTTTTGATGAATATAGCCAAGCCCTATGACTTCGCTTCATTTACAGTAGAGATTCTTAGTACCCACTGTTCTCTTTCCACGCCAGCTGAAGCTATAATCAGTGGTTGTGGAGACCAAGACTTCTATTAGATTGGTGTATTGCTCTGCTTTTTTTTGCCAAGGGATTGACAAACTTTTCCTCAATTTCCTTTTCTACTAATGAGCTCAGAGCAGCAGGAAAAAAACCCCGAAGACACGGAGACCAGCCACACTCCTGGGACTATCGTTTCCATGCAGATACGCTGGGATCTAGAAATGCCAGTCTATCAACACCAGGAATGTTTTAACCATCTAACATGCTGGAACCAGTTTCAGCCTCCTGTAATTCCCTCTGCTTAAGTGGAATTACTCCAGGGGTAAATGTGGCTCCCGATGCTATGTGCAAAACAAGCYGGCTGGGTTCTAATGTGTACAGACTCTGGAAAAAATAATAAAGAAAAAGACCTTAGAGGAAGATGACGTATATTGTGGCAGCTACTCTGGCTCAGGAAAAACACCCTAATTTATCAAAATTAATGAGTTTATTTAAGATTACTGTATCCTAAAATTCTAGAATGAGAATTACCTAATCATTTTTTTAAATAACAAGGCCACTGATTTATGGAAAAGTTAATGTGGCCTGTAAGACTACAGTTCCTTTCTGGAAGCAGGAGAGAGGATGTAGATATAAGGCCAACATGTGTAATTAAAAAAAAAAAAAAATCCAACAGCACAGAAAAAACATGCCTTCAGGAAGGGGAAGGGGTGCTTCTGAGCATGGGACATTTGAGGCATAGGCAATAAAAAGGAAATTAAGAGTCTATCACAGCAGAGGCACTGCTTTTCTGCTTGCCCAAGAGGAAATGGCAGGTTTTCTGAGATAGGTTTGTATTTAGACACAAAACAAGCTGAAAGGGACCCTGYGAGCAGTCTCTGGTCTACTGGGTCATGCACCCTGGCTGGAAATGCACATCTCTGCTGGTGGCTCCCCGAGGGCCTTTCTCCCCGAGAGAGAGCGCACAGTGCTGACATCCCTGAGGGTCTGTGGAAAAGCAGTGGCTTTGCCTTGAAGCCTGGGCTTGGTAGGATCTCTGGTGGAGCTTTTAAAGCCTCCCCCCTTTCCCTGCTGGCGTTGGAAGGGGTTGTCCTCCCAGGACAGCGATTACATAGGCTCCCCGGTGAGCAAGGGGCATTCGGGGATATGTTCCTGGAAGAGCAGGAATTATAGATGCCTTCAACCCTCCACAACAGCATCTCAAACCCAACCTGTCTGCAGGCAGATTTTCCACTGTTGGGGATCTTATGATAGCTTATGCCTGCAGCATTACATCACTGAGCTGAATCCGGCCCGGGGCCAAAGCATTCATGGTTTAATGTAATGAGACATTACCCTTTTGGCTACAACAGAGCAATGACCTTGAATGATGGCAGGAGTACTAATCTGCAGAGCATTTATGTGCAGTTCTAAATCAGATTAACATTTGCTGTGTATTTGGTTGTTTGGTAATGATCTATCATCTCACTTTCCAAAAGGGAGCAGAAATGGCCAGGGTGATTTTCTAAAGAGCAGGCGGAGTGATAAACCCGGAGGTGGTGCAGGATACTTGCAGAGGACCCGCTACCCCAGGAACACTGTAGTTCTCTTTTGTGTCCAAGGCCTTGTCCCCTGGGTTTTAAAAGCAGGCTTCAAAGTTTTTGGTGTATCAGACGTATGACAAGGACAGTGGACTCAGTCCACAGCAGACACCATTCACAGCATAAAATATTTGCCCAATCTGCCATCAGTAACAACTGACATCTTGGTTGTGAACAGGAGTGGTTGTGCTTAATTGTTTAGGTTACAAAACCTTTGGCTTGACTCTTGTCTCTTGAGAATTTTTTTCTTTTAAATAAAATCTACTCGGTGATTCTCTGGCCATAGCTGGAGGATTGCCTTTCCAATGGCCAAAAAAAGAGGGTGTCTGACCTGCTAGTTTCACTGAGCATTGCTCAGTTCTCAAGACTTAAAAGACCAATAATTATGTTGGGCTACTTATAATGTGATGTGCTATACCATTGTATGCAGCAATATGTCAGAGTGAAAGGACACCCAAATAGCTGTTGTCCATTAACAGTAAAAGGCCATGTATAGCAATCCCATAAGTGATACTTGCATTTCCCACGGGAATTGAACAGACGGTTTGATAAGCTGTTCTGCAAAGCATCCTAAAGATTTCTGACAACAGGGAAAGATCATGTTTAATTTTTGCAGTAATTTTGTGATCCCAGGAAATGATAGTCGTAGTGAACTGAGGTGATGGGGAGCTTTAATCTTGCTGCTGTGTAAACAGTTCAGGGAGGTGTTGTTAGGAGCGCTGGTAGTCACTGCCACTGCCTGGGATGGCACCACGCCACACTGGCTTGGAAGTAATAACACCACGTTTGAATTATGGGTGCAGCAGAGACTTCCAGGAGGTGGTACGTGTGCCTCTTCCAAACGGTGCTGGAGCACTGTATGAGCCATTGGGTGCCTGAAAATGGCACCTTCTCATAGGAAATGATGAAAAGACAGATACTCATGTTTCAGTGCTTCAATTACATTGGTTGCAAGCTTTCTGGTTTGTATTTATAGTGGTGGGAAAAGTGTGACACTGGGAAAACATCAGCCTGTACTTGAGGCTGGAACTACACGCTCCTCCATGCCCTTCGCTTCTCATTGCTATGAAAATGCCTTTTTTGCCTTGAAAAGATATAAGAGGGATGTTTACCTCTGTTACCTCTACCATTCCCACACATCGCTCCTTGCCACTGAACAATCACAGCACCCTGGCTCCCATCTCGCTGGAGAGGACACCCGCTGTCTGAGATGAGGCAAGCTCCTGRGGCAATGGAAACTGCTTTGCCCAGCCTCCAGGTCTGCTGAGCAGAAGCATCTGGATTTGCTTCTCCATGTCTCATGAGTTAGGCACTTTTTAAAACGTTCTTGATGCTGCTGTATGATTGTTTTAAATAAAAAAAACATGGGGGGATCAGACAAAATTGCCTGCGTCTCAGTGTTGCATTTGGTCTTGTATGACCAGTAGTGGTTMAGCCCTTTGCCTTCTTTCTCTGCCTTGTACCTTCTCTTTCACATGTACCTTTTGAGTGACAGTAACTTTTTGATATGTTTTAGTACCAAAATTGCTACCCAAGGGTTTTGTGAAAAGAAGATCTGAAGATGAAAAATCTCACTGAATAAAATTCTAAAAACATTTTCTACGAAGTTTTCAATCATCTTCCAGCAGTTCTTGACAGAACTACTTCAGTTCCTGGGAATTTTTTATTCTGTTGCATATCTTATTGCCTAAATGAATGGTAAACAGGACACAGGAAAGGGAATGACCTGAGGAAGATTGATTTCTGTGTGGCAGGAAGGACATATATTTACCCCTCCTTCACTCACAGGCTCTTGAGAGAGTGTGATGGACATGGAGAGAGGGACAGATCTGGGAGGTATTTCTTCTTGCTGTGTGACATAGGTCGTATATTGCTTTCTTCTAATACAAGCAAGGAACATCATTAGCTTAGCAAAAACAGTGTTGCCAAACCTTTTTCCTGCATTCATCCCTTCTGTTTCCATGCAAGACTCCTTAATTGTTTGTTTTTTTTTTTTATCTTTCCTACCTGGTCTCCTACTTCAGTTTTAAAGGGGGAACATATATACCCTACTAGCTCTAAAATGTAAATAATAGGTTGGTGGCCCACAGAACACAGGGCAGCCAAGCTACAGTGGTAGAGAAGACCTTCTGCTTCTGGGTGATCAAACACTTGCGTGATTAAACTCAAACGAGGTAACATATTGCTTTCACCGAGTATTTTGTTTCTCCCTTGCTGCCTTTCACAGCCTTTGGACTCTTCAGCCTTTCACATGCGACTGATTCTATTTCTTAAAACAAATGCTGACACCTGCTTCAACAACAGTATCCCCTGGGCCACATAAAGACTGAAAGCTTGGTAACCCTAAAGCAATTTCAGGTTCTTGGCTTGACGGCAGTGCTAAACGTAAGCCAAAGACCCCAGTTATAACTGAAGTGCTGCAGTTTAGCTTGCCGTATTTCTATTGCACTGCAGTCTTGCAGTTTTCATTTCAGAGCATGCTTGCTCTTCCCCTCGTACTCCACATTTTAAAACAAAACCMGAGGTTTGTTGTTACAACGTGACAGCGATAGGGATATTTTCTCAGGCATAAAAAAGCCTCCTGCTGGCCCCTTCCGGAGGGGCAAATTTAAAATACCTTTCTCAGTTTATTCTAGGGTCTGTGGTCATTTTGAGGGTCTTTAGGAGGATGCAAGAGCTTGCGTAAGACCTGCAGCATCATGCCTGAGCTTGAAGCTCTTCAGAGAATCCACCTGGGGAAAGGGTGTTTAACATCTCACAGCCACCCCGATCGGCTTCTGTCAGGCTTCAGTGTCTTTATGACTCTGTTTACAAAAGAGCGAAATCCCCAGTTTCCAATTTGAATGCCACTAGTCATTTGTAACCTTAGAAAGCACAGTGTAGCAAAACATGAAATTTGCTCCTTTTTCAATTCCACTCCGCCACCCCCCTCTTCCTCTCTCCTTTGAACTGTTCTCACCGCTTGCCAGGGTAGTACAGCTTGTTAACTGGCTGCCACTCTGATTTTTCACAAGTTTGCCACGTTGCAGTGACAAGACCATGTCAGGGCCCAGATGCTTCAGAGTAAATAAATAGCACATCTGGGATTTGGAAATGGGCCGGCTCTATATTATGGAAAAAACTGGTGTGGAAACACATCCAAAGAATACACAGCTGGAAACTGTTAACTCTGGAAGGAAAGGGAAAAAAAAAAAAAGAAAAAGGAGGCGAAAACTCAGGGATTACTACTGCTTGAGATCTTGTGCATTATAATTGCTGAGAAACAGAAACTCAGTTTACACAGCAGTTAAATTAATGGCATTCCTGAAAAATTGATAGTTTATAATAATTGACCTCAAGCAACATAAAGGCAGCACAGGGTGGGAGGCTTGACTCCTCGCTGTCTGGCTTTCTTGGATGTGTTTGGTAACATCCCAGCTATTTGAATTCGCAGGCGAGCTGGTGGGAGGATGTTGGTGGTAGAGCGATGCGACTGCCCTTCTGGAGCCACGCTGCTGAGAACCGCCGCAGTTTCCCAGGCCCCCGAGCAGACTGTGTCACTCGGGGTGTGCCGGCCCCAGAAGTGCGCAGTGGACGGAGACCCAAATGGAGGCGGCCGCGCTCATTGCATCACTCCYGCACCCTAGTAGATGATTCAGGACGGTGAATCAGCAGTCGCTATGGAGGGGGCTGCTCCCACCCACTCTCTGAGCCAAAACCGTGTGCTGTTTCCACCAAGGGCAGGGTAGAGCTTCAGCAAGGTAAAACAGGACAGGAGAGGCAAGAAGGAACCCAAAATAGAATGAAATTGTATCTTTGGACTTTTGTTTTTTGGACAAGGTTCCTTGCATTTAAAAAACCCAAACCAAAGCAACAAAGCCCTCAGACAGCGAAATGACTCTGAGCAATTATTTTAAGCCTTGCTCTAAGGGAGGCACACATCATGCAGAAAAGCTCCTACTTTTCATATGGGCACCAGTCCTAGTGTTGAGCTATCGATGGAGCGCCAGACGCTGCCACAGTTCCCGTGCTCAGAGCGTCTCTTCTTCCAGACTCCAGTAACTCTTTAATAGCTCCGAATGACCCTGTTCTCCCCAGATGAGATAACCATTGATTGCAGCTCAGAGCCAGTCAAGCTAAGGCACCAGGTATCCTCCATCCAAAGACAATGCAGTAGCCCGTGCTTCTGCAATAGGTTCATCACACATCAGAGAGGAGAAAACACTTTTTCACTTACTTTTTTCCTCTCTTGTTTGCCAGACTTCCTTTCCCTGGTACACATTAATTTGGATTTGTCATTGCGTAAATGGAAAACATAGTAACGGAGCAAACCCATAATTCTAGATCAAAATATACCCACTTGGGTCTGTAGCCTATGTATAAAATAYGGCTAATCTGTGGTGGAGGTGAGTGATGCTACAGATGCTTTACTGTAGTCTTGTATGTTTAAGAAGTGCTTTATTGTGCCAGAACAGATGCCATTTAATTTTCTGGATTCCTCACAGTGAYGCCTGAGTATTTCCTAGCATGTATTTTATTTGCCCTAACAACACTCTSTTTCCATTTTATGGTTAAGAAATAGGATATTCTGGCAAAAACCTTAAAAGATTTTGGGCAGAACAACATAAGGAGTGTCTCTGAAAGCTTCCTGCACCACAGACATAAGGGTGCGGGGTGAGGGGACCCATGTTAGGTGCCTCTGTCCCTTGCACGGAGCACAGGAGAGACAGATGGCTGAAATGTAAGTGTGCAGCCTGCAGAGCCAGGAAAAGCCAAATGTGACTTTGCCTTCTGCCTGAGGAAGATCAAACCAATTCTTCTGTCTCCAAGGAGTTTCCCTTCCCACTCAGACTGTCATGCAGCTGCTGGGGCAGCCCCCTTGCACACATCCCCATCTGCGTTTCTGCTGTGCCCTCATTTATCCCTTATTTATCCCTGTGCCCTTGTTACCTTAAGTTAGGTTAGGCTTAAGGCAAGTGCTGTGTTGAGTGTATGGAGAAGAAAACTAAAGCCTGAGGCTAAGAGCATGATATTTTGGGAGAGTCAGAATTAAATCAAGGAAACCATGTTGAGCGTGCCTGTGTCAGCAAACCAGGAGCGTTTGCTTGCCCTGCCACAGGGTGTTCTGCGCTTTGTGGATTACTAGCCATGCCAGCAGCAGTTATAACTTTTACTGTAGTCATTTCTTGAAGCCCCAGGAAGGACTGAACATTAGCTGCTCTACAGATGCAGCGGGTTATACATCAGGTTTTTGGGTTCAGCTGTGTTATTAAGAATTAACAAAAGAAATTGTATGGCCTGGACAATGCAGGAAATACATACCATAAAAGAAATCTGCAGGAATTTCTGAAGCTGTGTTAATCCAAACAAAACAAAATATCCCATAGAAGGCTGGAGGCAAGTCCTGGCTTCCCAACCACTCAGCTCCCTCTTCCCCAAAGCTGTTTTGAAAGCAAACCTGCTCACTTTCTCAAAGAAAGGTCTGGGGTACCCACCCTCAAGAGAGTGTGTAAGGGGAAAGTCCAGAGTGGAGGAAATGTCTCCTTGTAGTGCTGTCTAAGTCTGTTTGATCTTACTGCAGCATCGTGCATTCTATTGACTCAGCACCATGACTTTTACGGATCCCCTTCAGAGGGACTGGGCCCTCCATGGGGGAATCCAAACCTGAGTTCCCCTGTCACAAATGGTGTAGGCTTTTCGTTACTCAAGACTGAAAGACTCTCCTCCACCTGCAGGTCTGCAGCTACAGACTAGCTCAGTCCCTGGTAGCAGACAAAGGTCTGGGAGCTGTGTTGAGGAGGAGTAGATGGATCCTGTGGGTCAACAACTGGTTGCACAGCTGGTGTTGACAACATAGATTTGTTTTCTACAACCGTGGGACCTTCTTTGAGAATCAGGGACTTCGAGGATGAGTCAACAGGACCTTCTTTGAGAATCAGGGACTTCGAGGATGAGTCAACAGGCTGGTCAACCCAGTGAGAAGTGCTTTAAACTAGGAACAATGGGGAGGGAGATGATGGCCCACAGCCAAGTGAAGAAGAGGTAGACCAGGCTGCCAAACAGAGGATGCAGGGTGATGTGGATAGGAGACCTCATGAACAACAAAGCAAGGGTGAAGAAAGCCCACCTCAAGTGTATGCACATGAATAAAGATGGGTCCATAGGGCAGCATTATGGGGAAAGCTCTCATACCTCTTCTGGGGTATCAGTGGGTGTCTCTCTGTTCTTTCATCCGTGGGTGGAGTGGGGGCACTTGGGGCACACAGGCCTCCATTTGTGGGTCTATGATGGTGCTAACCCTGATTGCCAGYGACACTGGGCCCTTCCCTCCTATGGCTGGTAGAAGCAAAATCTAGGCACACATGACATGGAAGGCATGGTCCAGCTGCAGTTGTGCCAGGCACTGCAGGTCGGGCATGGCACTGCAGACCATGATGGGCCATGGTGGAACTGCTGGCTTTTAGCGTGCCTTTTAGCATTCCCCCTTACATAGTCAGCTGTCTGCATGCTCACACTGCCTTGCTCCTGTAGACACGTATGGCAAAGCTGAAGCACAGGCTAGGAGCTTAGCCATGTGACCCAGAGTAACAGGGCATGTGTAGCATCATACTGGTATTAGGACTTTGTGGAAGCTCTGGAAGAAGAGCAAGGAGTTGCAGAAGACCTGGCAGTGTATGTGACCACTAGGCTGGTTATCCTATCCATTAATGTTTTATTGAGGTCAACAAAAGGGTCTGCAAGATGATGGAGGTGATATAGCCATAAAAGCCATGTGAACACAGCATGGGGATGTGAATCGTGTTGGTGTTACCACTTCCTAAAAGGAGAATTGCTTCTGATCCCCTTAGGGGGTTAGTATGACAGCTGYGCTGGGGACCTGCAAGATGGCATCACTGTCTACTGCCCCACACCAAAGTATTTGTCCAAAATGGTTGGGGGCTCTTGAGCTGAAAGGGTCATGAACACCTCCCTGTTGGTGGGTAGAGGTGTCCAAAAGGCAGCATGCTAGCCCTGGATGACAGGTTACACCTTGAAACAGTGTGAGTGAACGTGGACTCCCCCAGTCACCTCCCAGTCACACAACACCCTGTCGAGGGGATTGTCACTCCCGGCCCTGCTGGGCCCAAGCTCTGCTCTCAGAGAAGAGGAGCCTGTCCACGCTGCGTCCTGGTTCAGTGCCAAAGACCTCAGGCATTTCTTGTCCTACAGGTCCTGTAGCATAATCTCCTCCAGACTGGGAAGCTCAGCCTACCAGGTGACCTCTCCAGGGCCCAGAGGAGGCTGGCCTGGTGATGGGCACTGCAGGAGCTGGGGGGTTGGCAGCAGAGGGAGCGAGGGCATGGTGGAAGGGAGAAGATTGTCACAGCGAGTGCCAGGCATGCGTAAGAGATTTAAGGAGTATACATGGGGCTGACGAGTGCTAGAAATGCCCATGGCTGCAACAGGCTGCAGAGAAGATGTTGCACATGGTGTGCTCCGTGCAGCACTGGGGTACCTGCTCTGTGTCGGAGGGTCCTAACCTTGAGTATTACATACACGGGCGGCTTGGCAAAGATCTCAGCAGGATTCAGTTCTATCATCACAAAAGCCAAGAATGGTTTTGATTTCCCAAGCAATTAATTTTAGCGAGTAGAACTTCTTCAGTCAAATCCTAAATATCTTTTTGTAAACTACTCTTAGACATTAACAGACTTGATTATTTTTTCTCTGTGAACCCCCACATAGTGACAGTAAAAATAGTTTTACTTAGTACAGCTAAGTGTAAACAAATGAATAAAAGCCCAAATACAAAAATCTGTGACTTTGATAGGGCGAGGGTTCAGCTCAGAGCCATCTAGAAATTTCAGGGCTGGTTTTACATTGGTGATGTCTCTTCCATATGTGACTGTTTGCAGAGGTGGGCCAGATTGCATGGGTCTGCATTCATTTCACAAGCTGAACTATGACTTTCTAGTGAAAGCTTGGGTTTTGGAGCACAGTTTGCAGCTAGTTAAACTATTGAAGAAGAACAAAAAGCTGAAGTCACCGAGCAATAAGCCAATGTCCCTCAGTCGGAATTAGCTTGTGCTTATTTGAAAATATGCCTTTGGCCCATCTGGCTTTGTAAGTTTGTTTGTTTGTTTCTTGGGTTTTTATTGTTGTTRCTGTTGCCCATTTGTTGCTTTTTAAGGACGATGTGGCTTTAGAATTAGTACATAATGGAAAATGTTATGTCAAGTATTTCATTGCGCTTTCAGTTTAATCTGTTAAAGATGACTTACTGATACACTGATTGTTTTCATTAAAAAGGGAGAGGTCCCTATTTCTAAATTTCTTTAGAATTCTACTTTGTTTATTTACAAAGTATAATGATGCTGGCTGAACAATCTTTTAAAGTATCACTATTTTTTTTCAGTGTAGTGTTTTGTTGGYTTTTTTTAATAGGATAGATAGATTAGGACTTGGGCTGTGTGAAACATGGACGACCTAATTCTGGATAACAAACCTTAGGTTTTCCTGAGGCTTGTTTCCATCCTATCCTTTCAAGACTGTCAGCACAAAGCCCTCTCAGTCCCTGGACTTGGCTTCGGGGGGAGCACGTTGCCTCTGAACAAGCAGGTGACTGAAGAGGGGTTAGCGGAGGGCTGGGACCATCGCCCGTGCTCCCCTCCGGAGGCTGCTGAGAGCAAGCCCTGGCTGGCGCGGGACACGGCTGGTACTTCACAGCCTGAGAGCATCCTGCAAAAATGCAGACTTGCAAAATCAGAGCTCATGTCAGAAGCACCGAGCATTTGAGGCCCGCGGCTTTGGGGCAATTTTCGCATGACCGTTTTGACAGGTCACGTCAATCCATCTCTGGCATGCTCGAACAACTGGGACTACATCTTTCCCCAGAGGTTGGCCAGACGCTATCTTGGCCAAATAAAATGGTCGTCCTTGCCAGGTTTTGAGTACATTATGTGGCTGTGTTATTATTCCCTTCTACAGTCCCCTATTCATTAGCATGTGCTGAGTGCCAGTGTTAATTGCTTTCTCATCCCATGCCTGTGTGGTAGGAGAGCTGATTGCTGGCTGCGTGGTGGTCTGCAGCCCTTGTCTGCGTTTCTACCAGGGCCTTGTTTTGGTTTCAGGAAAATACATTTCCCAGAGAGGATCTGTTAGCTTCTTGTGAAGGCTTGCGAGGTTGTGTAGGTCAGGATAGTACATGAGTTTCCTCAGTTGGGTAATTAATTTCTAGTTTTAGGATTAATCTTTTTTCTTATTGCTCTCGTGTTCTTTTTTCTTGTATTAGACATCTGAAAGTGTCTTGGATCAACACAAAGCCTCTTACTAGCATTGCATGTAAATTCACAGCGGTGTATCTGCACCTGCATCTTCTATTAGTCTATTATATTCAGTTTCCACCTTGTCTTTTGTAGCTTTTGATGTACATTTTTCTCCCTGTTGACAGCCTGACCCTGMTACTGAATGGCTTTATGGTAGTGATCTGACTTCCCAGTGAACAAGCAATTTCACAGGCGTCCAGTTCTTCAAGATTATATTCATTTGCTCTTTTTCTTCAAGTTATATATTTAAAAACTTAGTAGGAACATTCAGCTAGAGCTATATGAATTTTTTTTTTTTAGTTTCATGCTCGAAATAAGAAAAAGAAAACAAGACAAATATTGTGCTTGAGCTGAATCAAAACAATGTTTTGGGGGTTGACTGATGAAACTAATTGAAATATTTGCTTATGTTACAAATTTTCTAATTTTGCTTAATCTTTTAACTTASTTTGGTTTCTTTTCATATTTCATGATACAAGCTGAAAAGTTTCATTAGGAAAACAGCTGTGTGAAATGTTATAGCAGTTCCAAAATGAAACACTTCATGTCAAAATAGTTCTGCATTGACAGCTTTATTCCCTCCTCAAGACTTCTTGGCTTAAAAACCATTCACCAAACTAACTCAACCCAAAATCAGAATCACTGTGAGTTCGACTAATATTCCATTTTTTTGTATATTCACTACTAAATTTTATATATGTCATCTCTGATACATATGTATAGCATGCCGGTACCAAGCATCTTGTATACAGAAAGCTTCTTCTGTTAAGGTTTTTTTCTGCATCTATTAGTATTGATTCCTTGGTAGGTATTAGAAACCTTTCTTCCAATGCCGAAATCTTGCAATGATGTTTTCCCACAAAGTATTCGATGTACTGCTTCCTGTGATTAGCACTGCTTTGCATGTACATTTCCCAGAGTGCTAATCAAAACAAATGCAAATACTAGACAAAACCACTGCCACTAAGGAACAGAAAAATCTGCTCCTACCCCGCGCCCGTTCTGCACAGGAACGAAGTTCTGTTTGAAGCGGTAACTGCTGCTGGTGCACCAGGCAACTCTCCATCACCATCTCGCTGCTGTCACCCGCGTATTGTCAGGCGTGTTTTGAACACTAATTCCATTCCTTCTGATGTTCCTTTTCAAAGGGAATACTTGTCTCTGGGCATTTTATTTTATTTACTCTCTTAACTGTCTTCTTTTTAATGCTTATTGGTCCGTGCTTGCTTTACTTTCTTCTTTCAAAAAAACCCTGCTTTTTGATCTTCTGTTTTTTTGTAGTCAGATATTCACATCTGAACTGGAATGGACATCTCTATGCAGTTGTATATTGGTGGTTCACTCTTTTTGCAATATACTGATGGCAAAGCAGTTAAGAAAATATTTCTGGAGGCTACAGGATTCCTTTCAACAGGAGAAGAGTCCTTTCTTCTTTATAAAAATAAAGAAGGCATGAGAAAAAGCCAAGAGGAAAAAAGTAAATTATTTTCTTTTTTGCTAAGCCAATCATATATATGCATATATACATATATTCCAATATATCTGACATTTTTCAAGGATTTCTGTGCTCCTGGAAAAGCCTCTTACAAAAACAGTTTCCAAAGTTAGTGTCCTTTCAGGATGTACTGAATTCTCTGTGTTGTAGCTCACCTTTTGAAGGACAAACTAGCAATGTGTTGAGATGCAAACTCAGTCACCATGCTCTCATTTCCATATCTGGCAGTGATAATACCTTATTTTCCTCTCCCTGATAAATAGTCGAGATAAACAGAATTATATTCTGGAGAGTCATTCCCTGACAAAAACCACAGTATTTTGGATCCCAAATCACTCCTTACTTAAACCCTCTCTCCCCTTTTAATTTATCTATATCCTCAAGCCCTGAAAATTTAATTAAAATAGCTCAGTACTCTGAACCTTTCACTGGTCTTCCTGTGCCACTGAAGGGGATGTAGGATGTTTAAAGAAACACTGTTCTGACTTACCACATGCAGTGGTACTAATGGGAAACAATGAATAAGATATTTATTGAAAATCAAGCTCATTTTTTCTCTGTTGTTAATATTATTTAACATTGTTAGGTCTGGACACCATAAAAAAAAAAAAAAAAAAGTATAATATGTTGTATGGGAACTGCTAGTAGGAGGAATATAACTGGAAACCACTCGAGCACAGTTCCGGCCTCCCCCTGGGCAAACTTTTGGAGCCACAAGGTCAGGCTTGCTGGTGTGTTTCCCTCTGGCCACCTTCTTCTTCTCCTTTTGCAAAAACTGGCACTACAGGAGAGGATAGAATCATAGAATCATAGAATCATAAAATGGTTTGGGTTGGAAGGGACCGTTAAAAGTCATCTAGTCCAAGCCCCCTGCAATAAGCAGGGACACCAACTAGATCAGGTTGCTGACCTTGAATGTTTCCAGGGGTGGGGCATCTACAGCCTCTCAGGATAGTTGCGCATGTTTCCGCCCTCCTTTCCTTGTTACCCATTTTGGCTACCCCCTTTCCTTCGGCAGCTTGCTTCCACTTCCACCAGCTCTGTCACTTTTTGTAAGGAAAAGTAGACATGTGAAGATGTAAAGTTATATCATTTGTTAGGTTACCTGTGAACGTCTGGAGAAGGCATTGTAGGTGCAGTATCTTGTTGTGACACTCCGACAGAACCAAATTACCACTTTACTCTCTTTTGGGCTGCAGCAGGGCAATCTTTACAGACCCACAATTCCCCTGTCTTGCCTCTCCCCTTGTTTGTGCTTGTTTGTCCCCTCGGCACCAGCAGAGACGTTTGACACCACTGCAGGACCAGGCGTCTCCCGAAAGTCCTGCTGGGTGTGCCGGACACAGTGGTCACACTATGGGGGGAGGAGAGGAGGCTCACCATACTTATCGACCACAAATTGTCCATTTGAATCTGACAGATTTCAGTCTCTGCAGAGCAGGTTCAGTTCAGGCTTAGAAGCAGATATTTGAGTCACTGAAGGACAAAAACATCACACTCAAACCCAGTTTGAAATGCAGGGGTTTTCCCACACTGGTTTTCTTGTTCGCCAGCCCAAAGGCTAGGTAGAACTCAGTCGTTCAATGAGTGCCAGGCAGGAGCCACATCTCCATCCACAGCTTCGCAGTTCACTGGGGAATCTTCTCCTTTTCAAGGCACATGTTCCCCAAACCAAGCTACCAGTCCCAAACAGTGCCTTGGACCATTCTGGCTCCAAGGAAAAACCTTCAGAAAGTGTACCAATGTGGAGCAATGTGTCACACTYCACAGAGATGCTAAACCAACAACTTCAAGACTTGGGAACTGCCCTGTAAGTGTCACGGGACRTTTGGCCAAAACCTTGAGATTGCAATACGGATCTTGCTGGAAAAGGAAAACACAATGAGAGACAAAAACTAATATGACAAAAGAAACTCAGTGAGTTGTTGTTCTGAGCTGGTTACACATCTTCATAGCTARGTCGTTAAAAGCTATGGTCACTATAGCTGGCTTTTCTGAAATCAGTGAAACRCACACTCCTGCACACACATCCTTGTAATTTTGCTGTATGCTGCATCTTTTTGCAGCATTGTGAGATAAAGAGGAAAAAAATATGTAATGAGTAACAAACTATTCCCAAATTATTCCCTGTCATTCATGAAGTTATTTGTCCACTTTCAGCCATGAAAGAAGCTACACCTTGTTCTGCCAGCTCAAAAAGTCTAGAGCTGTCGAAGTAGTGGAGGATGGGAACTGGCATGTAGGACATTCGATTTCTCACCCCTAAAACACTGTTGCTATTACTAAATAGGGTACTCGTAAGATTGAAATACAGGCTTTTGACGTAGTTACTTTCTCACATAGATTTCTGCCTTTCTGGAGATGGAAGCATAAGCAGACTTAATCTACATTTGTTCAAAAGGAAAGCATTTATTCTTGTCAGAAAAATCAGAGAAAAGAAGACCTGAAGAAATATTAAAGTTGTAAAAAGGTTTGATCAACTGGAATGAGATAAACTCTTCAGTCTGATGAGAAGTCTGGAAAAACAAGAGWGTCAGTCTAAAAACTAGGAAATTAAGAGTGAAAGGGGAATTCAGGCACAGCTATTTCAATCAAAAAGTAATAAGCATGTGGAATAAATTATTGCTAGGTGAAGCTATTGAAGCAAGTAACAGGAATGAATTTAAAAGACAGCTAGACATCTTTATGGAGAGAGCAGAAACTTCACATTTTTCCTACTTATATGCTTTGGGTTAGATCCAGTAAAGGACTTGGTGTCTAAAGAAGGCCTTAGGAGGACTTTAACTGCTTAAATCCAGAAATACATCCAAAAAATCCCAATGACTATTGCGGATGCTGGAAGCACCTGGGTTACATAGTGYCAACCATGCTGAGACCTGCGACAGGGTGTCCATGTCCTCCGGGGCTGTGTCGGTCCCAGCAGCAYGGTGCTGCCTCCCACCCCAGCCCAGATTTGAGCCAGTGTACCCCAGGGGCCTGATGCAAAAACCGTTTTTGAAGTATGCCTAATGCAAGGCAGGGGACCAGGTCCCACGCAAAATACAGCTGCTTCTTAACTTTAAAATTATGAGAGGGGTAGTGCTAGCCTGTGCCATCTTTGATATAGTGCTTTGATAATAACACCATGGGATGTGGAGGACCCTAATGCTCTTCTGCTGGGTAGGACTGAAACCTAAATGTCCCATGTGCCGGGAAGGGGTGAATCCTCTTTCTTGAAGGAGGTTGATTATGTAGGAGGGCATTTCAGACTCATGAAATTAGAGAAAAAATGAGAAGTTGCATGAGTACATCCTACTAGGTGGGCAGACAGGGAAAATCCCAAGAGCTGGTTGCACTTTCCCAGGATTGTTGCTGTCTTTTGTATCACACAGTCTTTTTATTGTTACTGAATAGCAGTGACAGTTACGAAATTCTTATTATTATTCTGGGACACTTCAACCATGGCTGATAAAAGATTTTTATTGGACTTACAGGTCTTCAAAAATACTCATTTCATTATCTGTTGAGCAGCATGAAGCTGCCAAGGGAGGGCACCACGGGAAGACTGCAAGGTAGCTGTGGTTCACTATTTGGAAGACATGAGTCAACTGGGCAATGTAAGCCTCAGATCATAAATACATGCTGGGCTCTGACTAACATTTACAAGAGCCAAAGAGAGACTGCAGGCTTGATTTCAGAAACTTTTAGGACATTCAAGCTGTCTGCAAGATGTCCCTTTCCTTCTCCCCCGCTCCCCACCCACCTAAATTACAATCATATGTTATCAGRGTGACTCCGAACCGGCTACGACAAAAAAACATCTTGTTTTTCATTTAGGCTGAGTCATGCACCGCTGAGCTGTTAGGATAGATTTTCCTATGGGTGCTGGATTTGCAGGCACTGTGCGTCTGAAGCAGAGCTGGAGGCAGATGGAGGCAGGAGGGGCTGTGTGCGGCTCTGCAGGGCTGCCAAGGCAGGAGTGGGGGTCCCAGGGGCACCCTCCTGCTGGGCAGCCCCAGGGAGGCAGCACCCCAATCATCCCTGGGGCTTCCTAAGGATGTTCTGTAGCTCAAACTGCACTGTGTAATCTCCGCAAAACCACATGCTTAAAGATCAGTGTGCAGCCRGTGCTATTTTGCAATGAGTCCCAGGTGTTGAGGGAGTTAAACCTCTCTAAGGTTTACACTGATTTATACCCCCCTTGCTTTAATGCTAAATAAAAAAAATCCACCTTGACAAGATTTGTGCTGATAAGAAAGTATCCTGTTAAATTTGTACTGATAAGCACGCTGCACTGATTTTCTGGATTAACTCTCTGCRTGACCCAAACAGAACGTGCTCAGTGATATAATTATATCATGCTTGGATCCCTCTGATAAGACTTTCTTCTTTACATTTGGTTCAGGGGGCAAGTGAACACACTTAATGCTGGGGAAAACAGGACAGGGGGTAATGTTGGAATAGGGCTGGCATCTGGCTAGCAAGGTGACAGGGTCATCATCTGGAAGTAGGCCTGGGGATGGCTTGACTGAAGTAAAAGGCAGAGGCTGTTGAGAAACAAAGCRACTCATCTTGCAAAGCAGGTGGGCAAGCATTCTTGCCAAACTGCAAAACACAGCGGGCTGCTATTTTTAAAGCAAGAGGGTAGTTGTAATTTTGAGGAAAGGTGAGAAATGATTTCTGAAACATCCAACATTTTTTTTTCCTCTCAAAGGATTTGTTATGCTTCTACATCTGAGTTTCTGTTAAAGTATGGCAAGTGATTGGTCTACGAAGGTCATGGGTTAAATAAGGAACGCAGAGGCAAAGATCTGCTCACATCTAATCCTGGCTCTGAGACTGATTCAAGCTTTGACCTTGAGCACATCACTTAACCTCAAAGGAATCACTTGAAGATTCATTAGCTGGTCCTCGCAGAGTGCTTTGAAGATGAAAAGGGCTTTATAAGTGGCAAATATTATTATGTGTTCTGGGACCTGGAAATTTTAAATGTTTGTATATATAATCATTTTTACAGAGGATTTGCTACATAAAAGAAATGGTAAATTTTGCTTGAAATTGCTGGTGTGCAGATAAGAACTGCCTTTTCCAACTGAGAGGATTTTTCATTGAAATCTTTCCCTTTCTGTAAAGCCTTTACAACATGAACCAGGAATGACCGTTTCATTTAGCTGCTTGTCTGTGGGCTTGTTTTAAAGGGAGCAGTTGCATTGCTTACTAGTTGGCCAACAAGTGCGAGGGTGAGGGAGAAGATTTACGGGGAAGATGCTCCTGAGCTACACGGCGTGGCAGCCCGTGGTGTGGGCTTGTCTCCAGCCAGGAGGTTAGACGGGCTGTGTGAGGTGTAKTCCACAGAGACCCTGTGCAAGAGGAATGCAAATCAGCAATCACCAAAGCTTCAGCACCCTGTTGATAGCAAATGTTAAAGTAAGCAAGAGCATGGAAGCGCTGACTGTAGGGAGGTGGTTGGCTCCATAGGCTTCAAAGGAAGATTATGCGTTAGCATCATATTAGGATTTCTCCTTTGAATCAGCTTTCAGAGGAAGGCAGCTGCACAGAGCTGTTCCATGCTGTATATTGTAAGACAGATTTTGATACATTTATGAACAGGATTAGGTGGCACGATACCTTCAACAAAATGAGATTGAACTCTAATTCAGGAGATGTCTCACCTTCATAGGTCCTGCCTTTCCCTACATCATTCAAATTTGTGATAGGGCTATTGACAGCAGCAGTGTGAAGTTTGTGTGCTGATAAAATGGAGTAATTGTCACAAAAGGGCTGCTTATTTAGGTGTATCCTAACGCAGCAGTGAGCTGGGTGAGAGTGTGGTATCGATTACCTAGCTGAGCCTGCATCCCGCTGACAAGACAGATTGTGATGCTCTTAGAGGCAGCTTCCTTGTGCAGCTTTTAAAGATCTATCAAAGACAAAACTGCTTCTGGACCATGTACTCTTACCGAATTTATATTAGTGTTGATACAGCATGCATGATGCCTACAGGCTGTGAGTGGCCAATGGACATGGGCTTGCTGCTTCTATATCAATCAATTTCAGGCATGTTTTCCCCTTAATCYGGGTGAAATTGGCTGACTCAAATCCTATAGTCTCCACTTAATCAAATTGCTTATTGAAATCAATGGAGATTCTGACTGAGTGAGGACCGCCTTGTTTGTCCCATTGCCTCTGCAATGGTCATGTGCATTTGTATATGCGAAATRAAGAAAGGCATAATGTAAAGAAATGGAAATTACACAGGGATGTTTAAGCACACAAGGAACAAAAATAACTGAAACTGTATATCCTAAAGGTGAGGGCACTGGACATTGCTTCTCAAAGAGTTTTTTTCACTTTTTTGCTTGGCTGACAGTAGCTGATTTGCTATGAGCTCGAGAAACATAGGGGGAAGAAAAGAGAGAATTTTTTGCATCCTAGAATAAAATGCTGTCATGAATAGGTAAGGTTTTTGTTTCTCTCACAGGTGCAAGTCCCTCCTGCCTCCAGAGAACACAAACAGAGCTGGGAAACCAGGAGCTTCCAGTAAACAGTTATTTTGGGATCATGCCGGAAATGCAAAGCTGCAGTTAAGACAAAGTAGACATGCTCATGTTTGAATCTAAAGCAAACCTAAATTGCCAGACAAAATGGAAACAATATCTGGAAACTTCTGCTGAGGTTTTCCTGTCCTCTCTCATCTCACAGTGTTTTCTCACTGGCCAGCACCAGGAAAAACATCCCGCTGCAAAGGCATTTTTTTCTGCCCCCATATTGACTGGAAGACTTCCTTGTTTCACACTAGGCACAATAACGGGCACTAGAATAAGTGTTTGGGCTCTGTACATCCCATTTCTCATCCCYACTCCCCAAATCTCCAACAGACTACAAAGCGCTCTGCTGAGGAATGCTCTCAAGCAGGTACTTGCTCTTCATTTGCACAGTACCCAGCACAGTGGGACTCTCAACCTCTCCAAGGGATACATCTTACTGAATAAAAAGTAGAGAGACTCATAACAGCAGTGAGGTTACCTCAACTCACCTTATCACAAATGGGAATTTGTGGGAGAATCATATTGTGCACAGCAGGATCCAGGAGTAATCCAGCATCTGGCACATGCAAACAGTAATTACCTGATCKGGTTGGAGAAAGAATCGAAGCATGGAGAACATTTAATTATGTGCACTATCTTTAGCACGTCCAAAGTATTTTTATACTTCTTAYTACCTCTGTAGCAGAGACTTCATTTTTCTACGTAAAAAATTTTAATTGCATAAAATGCTCAATTAGAACCTTAACTTCCATTTTAGAAAATAAATACACCATGCAAATCACTGACTTGCTCTTAATTTCTCTAACAGTCCTCTCAAACTTTTCAATAGATGCTCCCAGTTCTCTTCCCATTAACAATGTCTGTGGGGATCCCGAACACCAGCCTTATTACTGCTGCTCTCTCCAGCTTTATTTAAAGGAGAAAAATCTGGATCCTGTGCCAGGCCTTCCTTCCCATAGGCTTCTCCCTTGAATATCTGTCCTGCAGACATCCTGGAGGACAGCCAGACTACTGGTTGGAAAGGTCTGTGCTATAGGAACTGATTTTGGCAGTCAGCAACTGGACGTGTTGTAGTGAAGTTTGTATTAGAGCAAATCTAGTATAAAAGGAGAGCACCCGCACTGGACAAAGGTGGGATTGTATGAAGGAACCAAGATTACTAAGGGTGAGATGAGCAAAATGTGGGTTTGGGGAGGCAGGGAAGTGAATTGGGAAAGGAGAGGGGTCAGTAAGGTAGAGAGCTGGGGAAGAGGGTGATGGGTTTGGGGGCAGAGGGAGGGAGGATGGGGCACAAGGGTCCCGACAGGGACTGCCAGTGTGGAGATGCGTGCAGGGGTGGAAAGTAGCCAGGAGGGCTTCCAGGGGCTTGGGGGTGTGAGCACTTCCAGCACTTGGAGGCTGTGGCTACAGCTCCTTCCTGTGGGGTAGAGAAGTCTCTCCATTTTCCTGAGAGGGAACTGAAGCACGGGACAGGCTAAATGTCTTGGTGAGAGGATCCAGCATCCACTGGTGTATTTTTAAATAGAAAGCTGTGGTTTGACCACACAGATGCTGTCTTTTTTCAGCAAATCTGGAATCTTGATTTTCAAGACCAATGCTCGGTCTCCCAATCCTTAACACTTCCGGCTGAAGATTTTCAATGGAAAAAAAMCACGGAAGATCCATCTTCCCCCATCTTCCCCCAGCTCTTTTACTGTGGCTATAGTCACTCTAGAAATCTGTGGCCAGGCTGGACATCCCATCTGAATGCCCTCTTCCTGTGGCTCTCCTTAGAGCTGCAGCACGGGCAGAAACCTACTCRTGACATACCAACGTACTCCAGCAGAAGAAGGAATAGCTCCATACAGCATCATGCACCAGCACACAGAGAAACCTGAACAAGCCATCTTGTGGAGGCTCTTGAAGCAATGCTGCCATTTTAGCAGCACCTTTGCCTTGGCTCCAGCATCCCACCTCTCTGCAGAGCTGATCAGCCTGGGCAGAGGCTTATCTGTAATGCACCTGTACTGCCTGTAGCTGGCTTGAGGTGCAGGTATCATCTCTGCACAGAGCTGCATTGGGCCCTGCAGATATACCCTCCCTGCAGACAAAAGGGTGATCTCAAGCTGCAGAGACTGACAGCATTGCGTTGCTATAGGTGTCTGTGTCCAGCTGCCAAGGAGGGGTTCACAACAGCCAGGGACATTGATGGAGAAGATGCCAGAGGTGACGTGCAGCACCTGAACACGTGATGGGCTCAGCAAGGCCGGGGTGTAGCTTAATGGAGTGGGTGGCCATAACAGAGAATGGCTGATAATAGAAACCTCTCTTAGTGAATGAATATATGGTGCGTGGAACAGTTCAAGGAAACATATGAAAAGGAATGAATCCTACCTAAAGCTCTAGGCATTATCATGACACCATGTGTTATACTATTGCAAGCCTCTTGCTGTTCAAATCAGAGAGCAGCAGGCATCAATCTGTTTGGGGATGAAATTATAAATAAGCAGATAACCAGTACATGAATAAAATGAAGTGAAACCAACCTGCATATCAAAGGAATCTGTGACAACTGACACTCTTTCACATAGATGATTGAAAATGGGAAAAAGAAAAATGAAAGGTGAAATTGAAGTACAAGTGAATGAGAACTGATGGGAAAAAGAAAAAAAAGAAAGCCAAAGAAATTTCAAACAACAAGATGTCAGGCAAGCTAGAGTTGACTGCAGTAGGATAAAACACTTCCTTGATGTAATATCACTGCCTTCCCAGGACTTACTTACACCAGAGACTGACTGACTTGGCCCTCTTGTTTAATTACATGCTGATACACCATCATGAGACCTCATGGGAAATCTTGCAAGATCTTGTGACAGATATTAAATTAGCATTTGCCTTCACTGTAAATATAATCTGATCAAAAACATTTCATGTGTGCAAAGAAGCCAAGTTTGAAAAAGAATGATTCAGCTATAAAAAGAAATAGCATCTATAAAAACGGCGGTTGTGGAAGAGAAGTAGCAACTAATCAGATTTTTTTTTTCTTTGAATATGCAGCACAGAAGGGGTCATATGCATGATTTCAGATGTAGATGCGTCCTCACACAGAGTCTGATCGAAATGTAGTTTCTCAATTATTTTAATGTGAGCTGCTATCCAAAGAAGTGAGTGGTGTTGTCTGGTCTTCTACAGCAAGCCAGTTGTTTCCACCTCTCCTAGGGTCTGCACAACCGGAGCTGATCTAGCTCAAAGCACATCTTCTCTTTCAGGTATTTTCTGAGCAGAACCCATTCCCACAGCTGACTCCCTGCATGGAGGCAGGAGAAGAGTCATCCCATATACCTTTTTTGGTGAAGCTCAGCTTTAGCACATGTGCTAAAGTGGGTCTCATGGTGCAGAACCAGAGGAGTAAATAGACTTTCACCTGGAGACCTTAAGACAGAGAGAATGATTTAAGAGAAAAAACATGAAATGGGGATGAATAGGAGTTTCTAGGAGTTTCTCCTCTGCAGTCTACCCGTTAGCAGCATGAAAGGTCCCTAGACCTGTGTCGTGGTTTAAGCCCAGCTGGCAACTCAGCACCACACAGCCACTCGCTCACTCCCCTGCAGTGGGATGGGGGAGAGAATYGGAAGAGTAAAAGTGAGAAAATTCATGGGTTGAGATAAAGACAGTTTAATAGGTAAAGCAAAAGCTGCGTACGCAAGCAAAACAAAACAAGGAATTCCTTCACTACTTCCCATGGGCAGGCAGGTGTTCAGCCATCTCCAGGAAAGCAGGGCTCCATCACGCGTAATGGTTACTTGGGAAGGCAAACGCCATCACTCCGAACATCCCCCCCTTCCTTCTTCTTCCCCTGGCCTTATATGCTGAGCATGATGTCATATGGTATGGAATACCCCATTGGCCAGTTGGGTCAGCTGTCCTGGCTGTGCCCCCCCCCAGCTTCTTGTGCACTTGGCAGAGCATGGGAAGCTGAAAAGTCCTTCACTAGTGTAAGCACTACTTAGCAATAACTCAAACATTGGTGTGTTATCATCATTATTCTCATACTAAATCCAAAACACAGCACTATACCAGCTACTAGGAAGAAAATTAATTCTATCCCAGCCAAAACCAGGACAACCTGTCCTCTGCCTAGCTCCCTGCTCCTTCCTTGCAAACCTTGGGAAGGCAAGGCAAGGCAAGGCAAGGCAAGGCAAGGTGGCAGGTGGTATTCAAGGCTGTGTGGTTTCGGAGCTGCTGACAAATATGTCTAAGTCCAGCCCTGAGTCCTAAACAAATCCCCCCACCCTGCAAAGCCCTCCCCTTAGCAAAGGTGAAAAGGCAAGAGGGAGAGGAGCATGTGCTCTGTGGCAGTGTTACTGGTGAAGCCCATGACTAGCAGGGGAAGGACAGAAGGTATCACCTTTTAGATGCTTCTCGCAATTTTATTTGTTTTCTGGGAGTTTAATATTGGACAAATGTCTAAACACTTGATTGTTTATCCAAACTAGACATTCAACCCTTTCAAGCTTTGCTTATCAATGGGGATATAACATTTGCTTAGCTTCACCAAGAACAAATGCATAAAATAAATGAAGGTTCTGGTGAGTTTCTGGCCAGTGCCTGGTAGGAGAGGAAGCAAGTTTTTTGAGAGGGTGAGCAGTGAATCAAAGGAACATTATTTTTTTCTGATGCATCATATGTCTAAATAAATACCTTCATTCTTATTGGAACTGCTTGTAAACAGAAGAAAAACAAACAGGAAAAAATTGGACTGTTAAAGAACAGTGACCCTGGAAAATAAATAGTAAATATTTTTAAGACAGAAAAGAAAGGAGCAGGTACTAAAAAGACTTTGTTAAACAAGTAGTTTCATACTCTAGCATTAAGCTCCCTTAAATGAGAGGTTCCTCTCATGCTGTAGTCATTATGAAGTATGTTTAATTAGACTTCCTAAAGACAGTGATTACATTTCCCGTTCTGGGTGGTACCAGAAGCTGTGCCCTATGAGAAATAAGTTCCTCATGACCTCCTACAGTACGTAGCTCTCACATTGCTCCCAGATGGAAGAAGTGAGGACTCCAAAGGGAGAGCTGGGTTAAAGTTTGGAAGAAAGCTAAGTGTTTCTTTTCTCTCCATACTTACAGCAACCATACAGATTTTTCTCCAGGATTTATTTCTCTGTAAAATAGAAAGTCGCCCATAACCCACAGTTTCCCATAAAGTGGAGAAGAGAGATCAGAAATCTAGGATGATTGCTGTGTCTGGTAAAAGAGGTGCTTTACAGCAGCTCAGTAGCTCCAATGAAAGGTAAATAAGGTGTTTTTATTAATCGCACGTATGCTGCCTTAGTGGTATAAATCACTGCACGGGGGCTGACTGCCCTGATTTGGAATTCTGCAGGCAAGACCCTCAGCTGCGAGTCCAGAATATCTGATGGGATAGAGAAAACCTCTTTCCCTTAAATCATCTTCATATGTGCATATTCCTTGAGTTAATGCTGAGGTTTGGCACATTTTAGAGAAACCTCTGGGCTTCTCTAAATGCCATTCAGTTTTGTATGCTCCCAGAGGTCATGCCAGGCAGAGGCTCTCTGAGGCTTTGGGACATCCAGGTCATGCTTCTTCTCTCCTATGTGGGAATTCGGAAGGGCACAGTTCAAAGCTCCCAAGCTTTATACACCACCTGTAAATCACTCTGCCATGGCTTTGTTTTCAACATGCAGGTCTCATGTCACCTCTTCTAGGATGAAGGACAGCACAAGGACAGCCAAAGGGCAGCCAGATTCCCAGCATTTGTCCTCCAAGACTTACAGTGTTATTTTCTCTGTTATGTGACATTTGAGGTCTGGCCCAGCTGACACTACAAACAGGTACCTTATCTAATTGAAAAGGGAAGGCTGAATTTGCTTTCAGTAGTTTGTGTCAACCTTTTCCTGAGCTGCGCTGCATGGTTTATCTTCTGGGCGATGCTGAGAGACCCACACTGGGCTGCTCAGGGAGGGACTCCTCGAAGGGAATGTGAACCGGGGAAAGGCTTTCTCTGAAGGAAATGAAGACTTAGAAAACATCTTTCAGTTTTTAGACATGACCAAGTACACAAGAAAGCAATGACCATTGCCCCATCTAGATCTCAGGACAAGGTGATGGGGCAGCAAAACACCACTGCTGGGAACGAGAAGATGTCTTTGTGAAGAGGTCTGAACTGGCCTGATCGCAGTGGATACCACATGTCCCCCTTTCCTTTCTGCAGGTCTGCACAATCACCACGTGCCAGTGCCGCAGCGCCCACCCAGCCGCCCCCGCACCCGCACGTGTCAGCTGAGCCCTCAGTGCAGGGCACAAAGTGTCCCCCTGAGACACACGTTTGGGATGCTAGGCACCAAAAATGCAGATTTAGAGGAAGGAGTCAGTGCAAAGTACATTAATGTGATTTCTTCTGTGGCTCTCACAGATGTTTTCTTGGCAGTGAGCGTGAGGAAACATCTGTCAGGTAAGATGGTGTTCAGGGAACTTTCACTATTCCTGGAAAAAAAAATCAGACAAACATTTTAGTAGTCTTTCTACATAGTCTTTTATACTTCTTTCCTGCACTTTGCCTTTGAAATTCATTTTCGTGATACACTTCTCATTGCCATGATTTGTATACTCACTTATGACTTTGCCATCTGCAAACAATTTTGCTATCCAAAGTTTTCTACACCTTTTTGCCACATGTATTCTTATTATATAAGCAGTAAATTGCTCTATCCTTTTAAGGCCTTGACCTGTTATTAATAGTTTTGTTTTATAAGTGCAATTTAAAAATCAGGACATTCTTTGTGCACTTACTCACCACACAGGCTCCTAGTCCTCAAGTCTTTACACAGGGGAAACGCCAGAGTGTTTAAGAGAGTAGTTTTCTTTAACAAAACATATAGAGTGATCTTTCAGCATTTCTGCTTTGAGAAGGGTTTGCTTTGAAATCCTGAGTACATACTAAGACAGGACTGGAGTCTACTACACTGTTTTGAAGTTCTGCAAGTATATTTAATAAAGAAGAGAACTGGCATTTTGTTACGCTGTTTGACTTCATTAGCATTGCTGACAGAGTGCAACATGCATATCCTTGTCTCATGCCATGTGTCAGATTAGGGCTGCACCCTCTCTGCTGGGTGCATTTTAAGGGTTAAACAGTAAGGCCAAAAATCTATCTAGGCTAATTGAAAAAGAAGCAAGAAGATTAATGACCAATGACATCCATCAAAAGAGAGAATACACTGTTGAATAATTAAATTAAGAGTCCTCATAATGCCATTAATTATAAAAAACATTGAACAAATTCAGCTTTGAAAAACTGCTTTGGCAAATGGCGTGACTACTTTTTGCAATAATACATGCTACGAAAATAGTATATTCTAGAAACATTGCTATCAAACATGGCAAGATACACACTGTATGAATTTTACTCCCATCCAGAGGACCTCCCAAAGGTCAGTATGCCATTTAAACCCTGTGAGTGAAATCATAGCCCCATTGCAGTAATAGGAATTTTAACACTGACTTCAATGGAAACATGCTTTCCCCCATATATTTTGAGAGGTAATTGAGCCTAACATGATGAATAGACCATCTGTAGAGTCATGAATCTTAGCCACAGAAAACATTCAGAACTAATAGAGGAGGAAGATGTAGGACCTCTTTGAACCAGGCTCCAAAGGCTGGTATTTCATTGTCACAGGTAGTAAGAGAAGACTTGTGATATCTAGAAAAAACAGGTATGTTTAATAAAGAAAGTTGAAAAACACTCCATTCTTCCTAGAAAGATTCAAAACACTGGTGAAAAAAGAGCTTGATTCTATCCTAATAAAATGCTTTTAAAATACACGTGTGTGTCTGTGTAGTTTGGCATGAATTATTACACGTCTTTTCCCAAGCCATTTCCAGATTTGGAAAAGAATACCCATTTTTTACAATTCTGAATCAACAGATTATTTATCAACCACATAAATAAAGGTCATTCAATAGAATAGCAAGATGCAGATATCTGTATTTTTTTCTTTTGTCATTAACTTCTGAATTTTATTTTCTTAATTATAAGCATAATATTTAAACATTTACTTTGACTTATGATTTTATCTTCCTCCTATGAGGTGCTTATATTTCTATAGGTATTACTTCAGAAAGGAATTTGGCTTGTGCCCATTTTTGGGAGGAACTTGTAATAGGGTGATATTATTTTTCAGCCATGTTAAATATTAATCCACCCAGCACATAGTTTATGTTATCCCAAAATAGAGCTTCCTGAAGGGAACTACTACAGTTTCTTCCGACAGCGTGTTTTCTTTCTAGCTTCCCCCAGTAAGGAAGAAAATTTCATGTGAGCATATTTTTCTAAAGCTGCCCATATTCATAATCTTTTCTTTTTCTTGCCTTGCCTTGTGTTTTTGTCCATCCTGAATAGTTATTGAGTTATTGAATAATATTGTTGCCATTTTTTTGTTCCTCTATGCATGCAGACAAGCTGGTTGTAGTTAGGAAAAGATGAGTCTGCTTCTCTTTCATATCAAGACCCTTCGTGCCATTGTGGTGGGGCAATGGGCTCTTGGCTGCATCTCTGGAGGAAAGCGGGGTGAGTAGCCAGGTGGCTGCAGGAGAAGAGACCTCCAGAGCAGGGGCAGCACAGAGGCGGCCACGGCAAGGAG
This sequence comes from Oceanodroma leucorhoa, assembly GCA_030449065.1. Taxonomy (NCBI): domain Eukaryota; kingdom Metazoa; phylum Chordata; class Aves; order Procellariiformes; genus Oceanodroma; species Oceanodroma leucorhoa. The sequence continues at coordinate 13,121,251 of JASVER010000004.1, read as the reverse complement.
GGGATTATCTCAGACTGTGGTTGGAGAACATCTGCTAGGGAAAGCAGCTGTAGAAGACAAAAAAGGCTAAAATGCCAGCAGGAAGGAATTGGTAACTTCGCTAAATATTGCATTAAGAAGCACTAAGGGGAGCACAGAATGGCAGCAAAATGTCAAAGATCTAGCAGCGTCCCAAAAGTGGCTGAAGGACTGCTGAGATGTGGGAGAAGAAGGCCAGGAGATTGGGAGCATTGGAGGGACAACAAGGGCACCCGATGCCTCCTTCTGCGACTGGGTGTCCTGGTTTTGGCTGGGGTGGAATTCATTTTCTTTCTAGTAGTTGGTATAGTGCTATGTTTTGGATTTAGTGTAAGAAGAATGTTGATGACACGCTGATGTTTTTAGTTGTTGCTAGGTAGTCTACTTTCTCAAGGACTTTTCAGCTCACATGCTCTGTGAGGTGCACAAGAAGCTGGGAGGGAGCATAGCCAGGACAGCTAGGCCAGCTGGCCAATGGGGTATTCCATACCATGTGACGTCATGCTCAGCATATAAGGCTGGGGGAAGAAGAAGGAAGTGGGGGACGTTCGGAGTGATGGCGCTTGTCTTCCCAAGTAACCGTTACGCGTGATGGAGCCCTGCTTTCCTGGAGATGGCTCAACACCTGCCTGCCCATGGGAAGTAGTGAAGGAATTTCTTGTTTTGCTTTGCTTGYGTGCGCGGCTTTTGCTTTACCTATTAAACTGTCTTTATCTCAACCCACGAGTTTTCTCACTTTTACCCTTCCGATTCTCTCCCCCGTCCCACCTGGGGGAGAGTGAGCGAGCGGCTGTGTGGTGCTTAGTTGCCGGCTGGGGTTAAACCACGACACTGGGAAAGAGACCCAACGTCGCCTTCACCATCCGTGCAGGGAAGGGGTGTTGCCGGGCAGTGCTGGCTCCATGTGGGGTCTGTGCCAAGTACTGGGGCCGGTCATGCCGCCATCACCCTCACACGGCCTGAGATGCCCTTCTGCRTGGTGCTGTGTGCCACCTACTCACAGCCCCTGATCGAGGGATTGCTACGGGGTCATCTCAAAGCAGGGAGTGCACCTGCATTGAAATGTGCGTACTTTGTCTCCTGGCTTGGGTCAGGCAGTGGTAGAGTTGGGTGCTGTAGGATAGATTCTGCCTGGGACCAACGCCGGGGAAGTGGCTCAGCGGCTGCTCCATCCTCTTCTGCTGCCAAACCTCCTGTCCATCAAATCACAGCTGTGTGCAGTGTTGCACTGTACTGTGGGAAGCTCTAAATATTTTCTTCCTTGTGGCTTCTGCCTCGCATGTGCCCCATGAAAAAAACAAAATAAAATCACCATAAAACCCATCCTGCCAGAAGGCATCCCTTCTTCCTATTAGGGTCTACCTATCATGCTGGAGAAGGTGGTTACAATATGTTTAGTAGTCCTGAAGTGGATAATATTAAAGTGATATATTACCCTGTAGTTTTGCAACCTTATTTTTTGGTAGATTAAATCTGAATGTTGTCAGTTGCAGTGTATTTTTCTGCAAACCTGCTATGTTTGCATATGGAGCTAGCAATTTAGAGAGTGGAGTAGATGTTTAGCAGTGCAGGGAAACACGCATATAACTGACACCTGTTTTATACAAACCTCAYGCTCTGTATACAGGCAAAGTTACAAGGGAGGCATTTGTTGAGATCTTTGTTTTTATTACATAAACATTCTTGACAGGAGAAAAACCTGCCTTGATAGGCTGATTTGGAAATATTTTTAAATATCCTGCAGGCATATAAATTTTGGAAACTCCATAGCAAATAGCAGCTTCCGTATTAAACATACAGGAATTGCTCTGTTTAAAAAACATGAAGGCTGCGATACAGATCAGCGTGTGTCAGGAAGTTAAAAGTTAGGACAGTGCTAAAGCCTCCATCTCAGCTTAGGTCTTGGTTGCTCAACACAATGCAGAGCACAACCCTGACTACGTCAAAGATGGTCGCCCAACAATGGATTTCCCCTCAGTGTTTCTTCCTACCATTAAAGTTTGTGCCCCAATTCAAAGTCATATAAGCAACTATTTCTGTTGCTTATTTCTGTGTCTATGTCTGTAAATTTATCCTAATATTTAAGTGGAGGTAATATTTGGCGGTAGTATGTATGGAGGTATGTCATAATAAGGTGGTAAGTTGGTCACTTCTTGCAGTAGCCAACTCAGCCTCTTTGAACTTTTTGTAAACAGATGCTTGAATGCACCGTGGAGCTGCTGTGGCTGAAATCCTACTGTAAACACTGTTTTCTCACTGGAGAATATTGCTAGGTTTGTAGTCAGTGCTAAGATTTTACTTGGCAGTAAAATTATCATCTGAATTACAATCCAATGTCATTATATCATCTGCAACATCTGTAGTCAGGATATATTTGTCATTTCAAGGTTGGGAGGAGGGAGGGAGCATCTTCAGTAACACAGCAGTGTGGGGGTTTGGAAAGAGCCGCAGGGGAATTAGGTTGCCTCCAAACACAATGCTGCTTTCAAATACTTATTGTGTGGTGGGGAATGGCCTCTGGAAACCATTATTTTAGAAACAACAACACAAAACATCACTGTTTTGGGGAAACTTAAGACAATCAACTGTAATTGCAGGGTCCATAGAGGAGCACAAATAGCAAATCATRATGATAATGCTGTGAGCAAGGGAGCAATGGTTTCAGGTCATGCACTGCAAGCAGACAAGGCTTCAAAGATCCTTCAGGACAGAACTGGGATCACCTGGGCAGGAGGATAATTGTAGAAGGAGAGGATGTGCCTATATTAGACAAAAACAAAAAGCGCCAGCTGATTGATCTTCTGGTCTTCTGCTCCTGCACAGACTGCTCGCTCCCATCCTACGGCTGAATCAAAGGATGTAACCAAGAGCCTAGTCCTGTTCCTTTGGATTTATTGCTGCAGCGGGATTTCTTCCTCCTGCAGTCAGAGATAAGATTTTATTTTTGCTTGAGGCTCTTCGATCATAAGGCTGGCTTTGTGCTCATTGTTCTGTGTCATTCATGCCTGTTGCTCTCTCCACCCTAATAAATAACAAGGAAAAGAGAGTGACTTGTAAGCCTAAACCCGCTCCCATGACCATTCCTGGTTAGTGATTGCCGTTCAGGTATATTGAGCTTCTCTCTTGACTAGATGAAAACAATTATTATCATGCCATTTACTTCATTTTCCTGATGTCGGTTTTGAGTGGCAAATGCAATATGTATTTTATAATGCTCACTTCATTTCTGACCACTATTAGCAAAAGCAGAATAGCAGAGCATGTACAGAGAAAAGGGGGGGAGGAATGTGCTGTCAGGGAGTGAAGATGATAGACTCTCCCCGATCATCAGCCATGCTGCTGTCAAGCAAGAGCCTGATATATTGCAGATTTTTTTCAGGAATTCATCTATAACCCTCGGGGTAGAACATCCCTGCAAGCAGCTTGGGTCACCTAATCCACTTGTGTTATGCTCTTAGTTTTCCAGGCATACCAGAATTAAAAGCATATTTTCTACATATTTTCTACTGAGCCCATTTTTTTTCCTTATGATGCTGCTTGGAAGACTCAGGTCTTCCAAAGCTGACACAGCAGGCAAAACATACCTACAGAGGTGAAAGGATGTTACAGCATGAAGTAGAGAAAATGAGGTTTTGGCATGATAGATAGGGGGGAAAATGAAGATGTTCCTTTCAATTAAGTATGTTTTTCAAAGAATATTTAATGATTTGCTGCTGGGTAAAATAGCTTAATTATTTCTGATGCTTGTTAACAGCTGCAGAAGTGGATGAATGGAGAACACTCTGCTTTCTCAACAATGCCCAGGTAAAAAGAAGATAAGAAACCATGATAGCTCCATGCTTTGGAAATATATTTTTAGGCTGAAACATCAGGCTCTGGAGGATAAAACAAAAGCAAGCTTGTTTGTTAGTTATGAAAAAGATAACTAAGAGCATTTTGTCACCAATTTTTTTTAATGAACAGCCGTTAAGACTCACTTCCACACTAGCCATGAAGCTGCCAGCCCTCGTCCCAGCACAACAGGGTCTTGGCAGTTCTGCCCACAGAGATGCAGCTGGTGCAGAGATCTGCACCGTTTCCTCAATAATGGTGTAATGCAGCCTCGTCTGCCACTGGCGTATGTCAAGTCACAGAGACCAAGGTATTAAGATCAGCATGGATATGATTTTATATATGCATGTGTCTACATGGTATTTGCATATTTCTTTCAATTTAGGGAGCTTAGTGTCTTAAATGAGACTAACGGCACTACAAATGGGTTGTGTTCTTAAACAGACAGTAACTGTGTTTTTTAACCCGAAGCTCCTTTATACATATCACATTCCTTTGTTCTGATACCATAGCAAAGAAAAAATAAGAAGGAAAGATGGAAGTAGATATTTGAAATTTATTACCTTGAATGTAGCTTTTTATCTGTGCAATTTTTCACAAGTATGACTGTGAAGGTACACAGGGGAGCCAATCAGTTGAATAAGAAGGCAAGAGTTTTACAAAGTCCCTTTTCAGACTAGGGCTGCTTTAAGTAGGATTTGATGTTTATGGGATTGTCAGAAATAGGCAGTGGTTCGTAATGAAAAGACTCAGATTTTGAACTGCATTACAACCAGATGAATGGTCTCAAATGAAGAATAGTGCTGTGAAGCTGTGCAGTGTTGAGGACAGGCTAAGTTCTATATTCCTATAGTTCTATAATTACCACATATTTTTAACACTAGCTATAGTAACATATGTAATGACCTGATATCTTTTCTGAATCRTACATCCAGTATAACTGAATTAAAGCTGGATTTCTATTTGCTATGTGTATTATATATTTTTAAAATAATTGTAGTCACAAGAGCTCAGTAATTTCATAATTATTCTCTCTAGTGAACACAATATTTCTGTTAATAGGATTTCATTTTCTCAAATTCATTCAATGTCTTCAAGCATTCAGTGTGTGCCTTTCTCATGTTTTAATTCTACAAATGGACTGCTATTCTTTCAGCATGCTCAATATTTTGAATTTTCAAATAAAGTCAGATAAATCGTATTGTACTGAACCCCTTTCCTGCTAATGCAAGTATGCAAGAATTTCTGCAAGAAGATTTTTTTGAGAGGTTTCCCATTTGGTGTATATTCTTAAATGAGCCTTTGAAATCCATTTCCTCCATGCACATACCAAAACGCAAATGTAATAGTGCAGTTATACGCGCATATAAAATTTCCTACGTATATGTAGGAAATACTGCACACTCAAAGGAATGTCAAGCTTCAGAGTTATTTACAGCAACATTTTTTTCAATTGTCACCCCATAAATCTTGAGAGCATTTGCTGATGGAGAGTGGGCAGGAAGCAGAGGAGCAGCATACGTCTCTCTTTGGGGGTGCTTTGGGGTGCTGCTGGCTGGCTGGATATTGGCAAATTCTGGGGTCAGGGCTAGGCAATGCTAGCGCAAGGCTGGGGCAGGGAAAAGGCTCCCCTCGCCTCTTGGACCCGTGTTTGTGCCAAAGGGGCCAGGGCAGGAGGTACCAGTGGTGGCAAGCATGGGTGGTGGGTGTCCAGAGTCAACAACAGCACAACCTCATGGAATTTTCATTAATAGTCCTTTTCTTCTGTAGCCACTTATTTTAATGGCTAAAGCTCCAAAATCAGTTAAGTCGTCCAGGGAAACTCTTAAATCTGGGCCCATGGATCTTAGCACTTGTCTTTGCCAGGCAATGGACCATGATACTCCAAATTGCTGGGACCCCAGCACTGTACCAAAGCTGAGGGACAGTCTGTTATTTCAGGTTCAGTGCTTCATATACAGCTATACTGCTTTGGAGAGCTGAAACTGCGTTTTCTTCACAGTCTCATGCTTTGGTGTGCTTTCCGTCTGTTCAAGGTTTGGTCAGTGCAGCTTTGGGGTTCTGCAAGGTGCTGCTTGTAGATATGCCCTAAAGAAGTAAACATGCATTCCTCTTCCCTTTGCACATATCTTTTTGAGCCTTCCTCCTTTTAGCCTGTCAGACAGAGCCATCAAAAATCCAGCTTTAACATCACATTTAATTGTATTATTCAGTTTGTGAAGGTATCTGTGCATTCATGGACAGCAGTTAGGGAAGGCCAGTAAATAATGGAAAACTGGTGCATTTGCATCAGCCCCCTCCAGGTGTCTGGGATCTCAGAGTTAGGCAAGCACCTACTGGGGGCTTCCTGGAGGTGGCCTGAAGAGCCTGGAGGAGGCAGGATGTGTTTCAGTGTGACTTTTGTTTCTGTACTCTGGGATTCACAGCCCCTGTGGACTCTCCCAGCTCTTCCCAGTATAGAAGGCTCACTTCAGTACAGACAGTGCAGAAAAGGACACAGAAGTGATAACATCAACAGCCGTGTGGAGGATCAAGTAAGCTGTGCCAGCACAAGCAACTTCACTGCAAATATATGCTCTCTTTGGAGGCTCCTGATCTGGCAGACAGCTGTCACGGCTCTTCAGGAGCTCAGCTTAGGAGTGCAAAGACTATAAGGAGTAGCACTGCTCTGTTTCCAAAGTCCCTTGCCCAGTGCATCTATGATGACTGTATTCTTCAGCACGTGGACTATTGCATGCCTTCACCTTACTCCATAAATTGTGGGAGCTGGAGACAGAAGGCTATGTTACCAAAGACCCGCTGAGTCTGATGAGGTGCATAATCAAGAGCATCTGGAACCCCATGTTCAGTGTGTAATTTCAAACAAAAGTTAATATGCTGTAGAAAAATGTCACAGAAAACTCCTCCCTTGAAGAAACAGGCACATGAACAATCCCTTTTTCCCTTCTCCTTGGGATCAGGTCCAGAGTCAAAAGCCCTTATCTCCACCCTAGAGAGGATCACAGCTTGCTTTCATGGCTCCTCTCTGCGTGGTTATTCACCTTCTTGATTTTCTTCCATGAACATGTCATCCCCTGGTAGCCTCCTTTCGCAGGTTCCCAGTATTCCTGCAGGTATCTTTCCTTTCCTGGTCCAGCATCCTCTTTCCAGGCATCGGCTTTGGGTATATTCTCTTGACATGGGATTTTCTGTGGAAGTAGTGAGCCCGTCCGTGCTCTTTGGGTGTTTCTGTCCTTCAGCTAGTGGCTCTGAGGTGTGAATTGGCATGCTGACCACATCGGTGGGCCTTGCTAAGTCTCAATTCCAGACTGCTCGTGTTCCTTATTTTGCAATGTCAGACCACAGTTTCAGCTGCATCCAAGCGCAAAATGCTTGCTCTACAACAGTCAGTCCCAATGGTTGCAGATTACACTGCGGCGGCACACTGAGCTGAGAAGCAAAGTACAGCCACGGCTATGGACATGGTACCTTGCTGCTTTCATCCTGCCTGCTTTCTRAGTCACAGCACTCTGCTTAAATGGAAATAAAAAGCACTAACAGGAGTCAAGCCAGCAGAGGCAGGATGGCTGCAGCACAGCGTGCCGTGTTCGGCACTGCCTCGTGCATCAACAAAAGCACCAGGAGAGCTCCAGCTGCAGACGCTTTGCTCTTATCAATGAAGTGCAAAGCAAGGAGAGCTCTATTTAATTTTCCAGATGCAGGGATGAATTGGCATTTAGCAAAGTGCTTTGCCTGGTCAGATGGAGTACTCTGGAGGTGGAGAGCGTGGAAAGGGAAGAAATACAAAACACCAAGTTGTTTTTTTTAACAGGGTCACTTTTCTGACCACAACCACACAGACTCCTTTACRGGTAACTGTCACCTTGGCAAGACGAATGCATTCCTCTCTCCCACACTCTCCCTTCACTTTGTGCCTCCTGCTAAGCATCCGGTGCAGACAGCAAACCATAAACCATCCTGTGTCTGCTGGAATTTGGATGTCTCAGCCTACCGACTGGTGCAGAAAATGGAATGAGCACCTTATAGCTCACAGGCATTCAGGGTCAGCAAGCTGCCAACTCTCTGCCTTTGGAAAGCAGAACACCACAGTCGCGTGGTGGGGAAGAGCAGAAGTAATTGCAGGAAGTCAACTAATGCATGCAAAATGAAGCTAATCATTAATGGTGGGGTACACAGCCATTCTTCTGCAGTGCTGAACAATTACTTCTAAGTCATGTTTTAAGGCTATCATGTAACGAGAGTGTGGTTGAGTAGCTAGAGCAGAAAGCATCTCACTGGGTGAGCTGATTTCCATTCCCTCCCTTGCCCCCTCTCCTTCAGCTGGAGCAATTCTCCACTTACCAGGCTGCTGGGACAGTGTCATTGGTTACTGATAAATATATTGTTATTAAAAGCAGAAAGTCAAAGGATCAAATCTGCCTGGGGTTTCTGCTCACTAGATATTATTGCAGTTCAACTCCTTTGTGCCCACATTTGTCCTGGAGAGAGAGAAACCTGGAGATCTGGCTCTAAACAGGGACATGACCACCCAGATCACAGCTGCAGTCAATCTCTATCCCTGTTGTGAGAGGTAAAGATGCAGAAAAAGAGTACACCTGAAAGGTGGGAGATCCAGAGGATGACCTTGCTTTGCCTGCCACTTTTCAGTTCTGCTTTATCTTCTACTTCACATCTTCAAATGAAGTGCTGCAGGCACAGTTCAGTGCGAGTTGCTGCTGGATGAGAAAAAGATGTTTCCTTCTGACTAATTCCCATTTAAATGGCCAGGGACAGTGTTAAGAAGAAGAGCTTGGTAAAAGAAGAGAGCAAAGAACAAAATAGCAGTGGGCATAGCAGGTTCTCAGTGAAGGGGCAGTGAATGACAGGGAGAAACAGGAATATAATGAGGGATAAGTTTTGGACACTTGCACAAAGATGAAAACTTAGTATCTGGTCTCAGTGTCCCAGCATCCTATATGTTACCATAAGCGGTTCAGCTCTACATATATATTTGTGTGCGTGTATGAAGTTTCAGGCCCCGGGAAGCAAAATAGTAATTGCCTGGGCTTTAATGGGTTTTCAGTCTTCTTTCATGAGGAAAAACAAATCTGAAAATTAAATCTTCACTTGGCACTTAAAACTGCAATTCTTAAGTTGCATTAGCAGGCACCTGGCACTAACACAACAAATATTCTGGAAGACACTGATATTTAAGTCATGAACAGGTATGACATCGCAGTGCCTTTCTGCTGGGTGCCTTGCTTATACAACCATGCAAATACTTCCTGGAGAATAAATTACCCAGCCAATTTCCTCTGTTTTCCTGTTTGTAAATTGCTTCTGAGTAGCTCCTGTTTCTCTTAAACGTGCTTTTAGTAAATACATCAGGCTATGGACAAGCAGCTTATTGTGACTGCTCGGTGTTTAAGAGTCAAGTTGGTTTCATTCATTTTAATTTTATACAGAAGCTATTTCTATTTTCTGGATGGATGAAAGTCCCACAGAGCCTAGTTTCTGGTGTGAACACTCATTCTTAGAAGTCAACATTGCATTTGTGTGTGACTATTTCATAGTTTTAATTTAAAATTGTTTCTTCTATAAAATAATTCTGTCTCAGGGAGTTCAGTTACCCCAGCTTAAAGGCTGTGCAAGCTCCAGTAAGGAGGAGGTGCAACTCCCTCAGGGATTCAGAAATGGCTGTTTACCACCAAATGTGTACGTTGATCTTCAAGGTATCTTTGGGACCACCTTGGTGCTTAGTGTAGCTCCCGGAAGCCTCAGTCCAAAACATGAATGACATCAGCTTGGAACAGACCAAAGGCTGGGACACAGGCCACACATCTCTGTGTGTGGAAAGAGGGCAGGGAAGGGCTGATTCCCATGGAGACGGCTAAACCAGGCCTTTGCCATTCACAGACTATCCTGATCCATGGAGGACTTTTGCTGTGCTGTTTGGAAAGTATCATGCAGAGCAGCCACTGCTTGTGGTAAGACCTGACCCACGCAGGCTCATGGCAGAGCCTCTCTTGTATTTCTGTCCAAGGGCTTTTTAGGATAGATCCGTAACGGTGTATCCTCAGCTCTCTCCTGCAAAGTTTGTTTTCTCTTCCTTACCTTTCTAAGCAGACAAAGCAACAGCTTCAGCTGCCCCCAGGTGCCTGTGGACACTCTGCTTTCACAGAAGATACTGGACGGGGCCCCTTCAGGCAGACCTATGGCTGAACATAAAGACCACAAATGCTCCCTTTAAAATGTATCACATGTGGTGTAGATGCCCTTTTGCCATACAGCTCTTCCTCCTCCACAGACAGGCATTGCAGTACAAGAAGAGCCTGCTAATTAGGAGACACTGCAGATGCAAGTGCACTCGCGGTTGCCTTTGCTGACCTGATTAATTTACACACACAGCACGGTTAACGTCACAGACCACAGCTACCTCGGCAAGCAGTGCCAGGTCCTCGTACGCTGGCGCGCGTTACCCAGTGATGCGCCCGCTCCCTTGTCCTACGGGGGTCACYCATGGCAGTGCTGCAATATGGAGTTTGGGACTTTAAACCAGCCATGTGGGGTAGGGCATGATTTTCTCTGTAGCTTATATGAGAGGAGGTGTAACTACTGCAGTTGGATATAAACCCACCTGCAGCTTCAGATTTTCACCAAAGGTACCCAGCATTTTTGGTGATATTTTGCCATCTGAAATGTTGACATTTTTGATCTTTCACATAACTGAAAAACAAAATTTTTATGTTCTTGAAAAAATGTACAAATTCTTACTATTTCTAATCCAGCCATCCCCAAAAGCTGTTAAATACAGTAACCATTGCTCAAGAATATTTTAACGAGAATATAAGACGACTATTCCTTTGAATAAAAACTGAAGACTGGCTTTATTGCTAYTCATTAAACCACTCAGCTGCATTCCACAAACACTTGTGTTTACCAGAATGCTCGTAAAAAGAAAAAATCTTGTAAACATTCAAGTGAATGTGGATTTATACAAAAACTTTTGCCCTCAGAATATTAAAGTAGCTGCCTTAAAACGTCTCTCTTGATTTGGGAGAGATCTGGTGAGAGAATAGCAATACTGTATAACGCTAATCATTAGTGGTAAAAAAATCTGAATAACTCAATTGCCTTTGGTGTACTTATTCTGGATTTATAGACATATGCTGAAACCAGATCTGAGCTTTTATTTTTACAAGCCTTTATTTTTTTTATCTAAAATGGCTTTCAGAGGAAACAATCTGAATCAAGTTCTGTCATGTTTGTTTGTTCTGTGCTTCATATAACTGTTAAGAGTGGTTTAATCTGTGCCTGATCATGGGACAGAAGGTAAGATAATAATAAGACTTACTAATAAGACTTACTAAAATCACATCAGAGAAAATTATGCTATATTGTGAGGTCAGGAAAATGCTACTTTGTCTTTGAAAATGTCTCATTTTCAGTGAAGTTTTCCAGAAGAATGGCAGGTATAGGCTGCTGTGATGTGTGGACTTTCATCAGCTGCAGCCTCAGTGCATGTCCCTCCACTTCTATGTGCTCTTCACCAGGGACCTCAGGGCATCCTACAGCCACTGGCCTCTGGGTCACCCTACTTTTGCCCCACTGTGATCCTTTCCAGACAGGGTCAACTGCCTGGAAACCTTACATCATCCAGGAGCTGTAGCTTCAGGACATCTCAGCATCGCTGATTGCCTCAAAAAATGAAGACGTATTTTCTAGCCTCTAAGGTATGAAACTAAGATGGCAAAATCTCTGCAAACAGTAGTTCTTGCAGGGGCACAAAGATCTACCCGAAGGGAGCAGGTAGCCACAGAAACAATTGCACTCTCTGTGTAGTATCTCGTCATTCTCGTGGCAAGGAATCAGCAGTCCAAAAAGCTCTGGAAGAACAAACTCAAGCTGCCAGTGACTGACCTGGATTGGATGGGGCTCCCTTAACTGACCCAAACTCCTGGGGAACAGCAGGGGAGCCCCTGGAAATGGGGAAGCAGATGAGGAATCCTTAGGAGGAAGACATCTCCATTCCCTTAATGAAACATGGGCCAAATGTGACCAGAACAATGAGCATTTGCAACACTTGTTCCACAGAGAATTTAGAAATTTCTCAGGATATTTTTTCCTGATTTGCAATCAAGTTTTTTTCATTCTGGCAAACTTTCTTATTAAATGTAGTTATCTGAGTTTGAACCAAAATATTCCTTTAACAAACAATTCTACAAGACAATACATCCCCTTTTCTTTCCCCCAAATTTCCTTACTCTTGGCTATGACCACAGAGAAAATGGTTAATGTTATGCCTCTGCTCCACTACTAATTTTGCTGTGTTTCTTTGTGGTGATGGTGTATCACGATGTGGAGAAGGGAATATGCAGCAGATTCACAGATTTTGGCATGAGAGACCTTCAATTGGCTTTACAGCACCTGGAGGAAAGTAGCATAAAAGCTTGACTGCAGTGAGCAGGTTTTGTTCAGGTAGCACACTACAGATTCCAGTTTCCTCCATGACACCTGAGAGCATCTGGCTATGAAGAGTACAGAATTTCCACAAGTGTTAAATTTGCTTAAATTTATAGGCCAGGATGTTTGTCTGCAGGCCCAGGTGTAACACTTAACCCAGCTCCCTTTGTGAGTAGCAAAGAACTGTAAATCCTGAAGAGGAACTGTGGCAGGAAATCTGGAAAGATTTTCTTGTTCCAATGCTGGAAGCAGAGCGATTGCTCAAATCAGTTGTCTTTTGAGGGCTGCAGCATGTGCCCAGGCTATTGCTGGTCAGCTGTACTGTCTGGTCCATGAAGTTTCCAAGTCCAGAGCTTGCCTTCTACATTTCAGGTGTGTGGAACATCAAGGGAGATGCTGAAGGAATGGATTCTCTGATCCTGAGGACCAGGATCTGGATTAATTCCCACCTGGCTACTAGAAGAACAGCCTGGCTTGAGTTGTACCTAAATTATCTACCTATATTTCCTGCACTGGTCATTGACCTTGCTGTTAAAAAGACAATAACTATTGAGATTCAGTAGCAATAGCAAGAGAAAGCTACAAAACAGGACTCTGCAAGAATTCCTTTCCTCAAGTTACATAATTTCAATCCCTTCATCAAAGCATTTGCAATTCTCATTTCAAAGTCATAAAAATAATAACTAATATTGAGTAAAAATAATGAGATTTTGTCCTGGTTTCAGCTGGGATAGAGTTAGGTCCATGCCATCAGTCCATGTCAAATGGTAGGGCTGTGTTGCCACCCCTGGGGCAGTTGATTCCAGGTGYACTGGAACAGGGTGAGGCTCCGGAACACCTGCAATACATTGATGACATCATCATATGGGGCAATACAGCAGAAGAGGTTTTTGAGAAAGGAAAGGAAATAGTCCAAATCCTTCTGAAAGCCAGTTTTGCCATAAAACAAAGTAAGGTCAAAGGACCTGCATAGGAGACCCAGTTTTTAGGAATAAAATGGCAAGATGGACGTCATCAGATCCCAATGGATGTGATCAACAAAATAACAGTCATGTCCCCACCAGCCAGCAAAAAGGAAACACAAGCTTTCTTAGGCGTTGTGGGTTTTTCGAGAATGCGTATTCCAAATTACAGTCTGATTGTAAGCCCTCTCTATCAAGTGACCTGGAAGAAGAACGATTTCAAATGGGGCCCTGAGCAACAACAAGCCTTTGAACAAATTAAATGGGAGATAGTTCAGGCAGTAGCCCTTGGGCCAGTTCGGGCAGGACAAGATGTAAAAAAATGTGCTCTACACCACAGCCAGGGAGAATGGCCTTACCTGGAGCCTCTGGCAGAAAGCACCAGGGGAGACTTGAGGTCGAGCCTTAGGGTTTTGGAGTCGGGGATGCCGAGGATCCGAGGCCCGCTATACTCCAACTGAGAAGGAGATATTGGCAGCATATGAAGGGGTTTGAGCTGCTTCAGAAGTGGTTGGTAGTGAAGCACAGCTCCTCCTGGCACCCCGACTGCTGGATGTTCAAAGGGAGGGTCCCCTCTACACATCATGCAACCAATGCTACCTGGAGTAAGTGGGTCGCACTGATCACACTGCGGGCCCGAATAGGAAACCCCAGTCGCCCAGGAATCTTGAAAGTGATCATGAACTGGCCAGAAGGCAAAGATTTTGGCATATTGTCAGAGGAGGAGGTAACGTGTGCTGAAGAGGCCCCACTGTATAATAAACTACCAGAAAATGAAAAGCAATATGCCCCATTCACTGATGGGTCCTGTCGTCTTGTGGGAAAGCATCGGAGGTGGAAGGCTGCTGTATGGAATCCTATACGACAAGTCACAGAAACTGCTGAAGGAGAAGGTGAATCGAGTCAATTTGCAGAGGTGAAGGCCATCCACCTGGCTTTAGACATTGCTGAATGAGAAAAATGGCCAGTACTTTATCTTTATACTGACTCATGGATGGTGGCAAATGCCCTGTGGGGGTGGTTGCAGCAATGGAAGCAGAACAACTGGCTGCGCAGAGATAAACCAATCTGGGCTGTTGCGTTGTGGCAAGATATCGCTGCCCAGGTAGAGAACCTGGTGGTAAAAGTACATCACGTAGATGCTCACGTACCCAAGAGTCGGGCCACTGTAGAACACCAGAACAACCAGCAGGTGGGTGAGGCTGCTAAGACTGAAGTGGCTCGGGTGGATCTGGACTGGCAACATAAGGGTGAATTATTTATAGTTCGGTGGGCCCATGACATCTCAGGCCATCAAGGAAGAGATGCAACATATAGATGGGCTCATGATCAAGGGGTGGACTTGGCCATGGACACTATTGCACAGGCTATCCATGAATGTGAAACATGCGCTGCAATCAAGCAAGCCAAGCAAGTAAAGCCTCTCTGGTATGGAGGACAATGGCTGAAATATAATTATGGGGAGGCCTGGCAGACTGATTATATCACACTCCCACAAACCCACCAAGGCAAGAGCCATGTGCTCACCATCGTGGAAGCAACCACCGGGTGGCTGGAAACATATCCTGTGCCCCATGCCACCGCCCAGAGCACTATCTTGGGCCTTCAAAAGCAAGCCTTATGGTGACATGGCACCCCAGAAAGAATTGAGTCAGACAATGGGACTCACTTCCGAAACAACCTCATAGACACCTGGGCCAAAGAGCATGGCATTGAGTGGGTATATCACATCCCCTACCAGCCTCTGGGAAATGGGAATGATACAGTGGACTGCTAAAGACCACACTGAGRGCAATGGGTGGTGGGACATTCCAGCATTGGGACACACATTTAGCAAAAGCCACCTGGTTAGTCAACACTAGGGGATGTGCCAATCGAGCTGGCTCTGCCCAATCAAAACTTTTATGTACTGTAGAGGGGCATAAAGTCCCTGTAGTGCACACAAAAAATATGCTGGGGAAGACAGTCTGGGTTATTCCTGCCTCGAGCAAAGGCAAACCCATTCATGGGATTGCTTTTGCTCAAGGACCCAGGTGCACTTGGTGGGTAATGCTAAAGGATGGGGAAGTCCAATGTGTACCTCAAGGGGATTTGATTTTGGGTGAAAATAGCCAATGAACTGAATTGTATGATGTTGATTGTTATATGATATTATATATCATCACTTCTGTGGTCGCTATATGCCATATCAATGGTATTGCAGTAACAATCACCCAGATTAAGGAAGAATGAACTTTGACGAAACTGAGCAAAGTGCAGCAATGACAGAACCGAACAGTTCCAGCTGTGATGGAACCAGAACTGGCTTCAGTATGCAACAATCCAACACCACACACCATCTCTCCTGCCCTGAAGGACTGTTATGACAGATGGAGCCCAAAGTCATGGACTAAATGAAAACTACGAACATTTTATAGGGAATGATATCTGTATGTATATATCAAAAGACAGGAAAGGTGGTGGTGATTAATAGGAAAGTATTAGAAAGTGTGGGACCTGGGCATGACATAGATGGTATAGAATAAGGGGCGGATACTGTCCTGGTTTTGGCTGGGATAGAGTTAATTTTCTTCCTAGTAGCTGGTATAGTGCTGTGTTTTGGATTTAGTATGAGAATAATGTCAATAACACACTGATGTTTTAGGAGTTGCTAAGTAGTGCTTACACTAAGTCAAGGACTTTTCAGCTTCTCGTGATCTACCAACTGAGAAGGCTGGAGATGCACAAGAAGCTGGGAGGGAGCATAGCCAAGACAGCTGACCCAAACTGTCCAAAGGGATATTCCATACCATATGACGTCATGCTCAGTATATAAACTAGGGGAAAGCTGGCCAGGGGGCTGCTGCTCGGGAACTGGCTGGGCGTCGGTCGGCGGACAGTGAGCAATTGCACTGTACATCACTTATTTTGTATATTCTTTTATTATTATTATTATCCCTGTCCTATTAAACTGTCTTTATCTCAACCCATGAATCTTACTTCCCCCACCACCACCCCCGCAGTTCTCTCCCCCATCCCACTGTGTGGGGAGAGTGAGCAAACGGCTGTGTGGTGTTTAGCTGCCTGCCAGGATAAACCACGACAGATATATTTAATCAAAAGTTAGAAAATGTAGTGAATTGCCACTGGCAATGACATTTCTGATTACCTGTCTGTGCCAGAACAGGCAGTTCACAAAACAGGGCTACCACTCCAGAGATTTCACATTCCCAAGTGAAAACTGTAGCAAATACAAATACAAAATGGGTCAATGAATAGTACATTATTAAATTTCTTTGGAGAACTTTTAAATCAGACCTTGTGCAATGTGACTGCATCTATACATTCTTTAGTGGCCAGGTCATGCAGTCAGGAGGTTAAGAAAAGAAACCCGCTCTTAACCTCAAGCCATTAACAGCTGGTTGATGAACTGAATCATGAGGGCTGGTTGTGCTTTGGTGAGCTGAAAACAAAACCCCTCATGTAAATATTCACTCAGATAAGAAGTGAATTCACTGTGGCTGCATTTCTGCCATTTCCTCCCATTCACATGTGTGCTCTAGCCACTGCGTTTTAGGGACACTTAACACGAATATTAAACTTGAAAATAAGTGTTGTCACACAGACAAAAAGCAGTCATCCAATCTGAATGGTGTTGTCACACAGACAAAAAGCAGTCATCCAATCTGAATGGTAAAGGAACCATTCCATCTGACCAAAGATTTGGTGAAAACTGATCAACAGGTATGATATGTCATGATATAGAAACTTCAGTAAATTTTGTGTATGACAAGTTATGGAGAGTTTGTCTGTCTGGAAATAGTGCTCAGCAAAACAATCCTAACTGTACTGTATCACCACCGTGTCCATGCACATGACCTTCATGGGCAAACCATGCTGGCAAGTCTGAGCAAGGTGACCAATGAAGCAGCAGCAGATGCTATTGATGAAAGAATAGAAATGATCTTCTGTTTTGCTGGTAGTCAGCTATTTCTGATAGAAATCCTGGTAGGACCAAATCTTCTTAAAGGATTTGGCTACAGAGAGGGGAAGATGTTTCTTAGCATCTCTGGGAAGGAGTAGTGTGTATGGAAGGAACCACAGAGATGCATGTAAAACTGTTCTCACAGATTAAAAACATTAACCTAAGCAGAGGTTTACATTCAGACCACCTCAATATTTTTTGCATGCTAACTAAACAATGTGTAAGAATGACCAACAGCACTGGGAAGAGAAGAGCATCCCATCCTGGGTCTAGGCAGCTGCACATTGTATATGCTAGGAGAAATCGTTTGGGATCAAGAGGTGTTGGTCTGCCCCCACTCCTTCTACACATTCAATGCTTTGATTTCCTAATTGGGTTAGGAGGGCCACATCTGTCAGCTAAGATGTGGGGTTTTGTCTTTGAATTTCCCATCTACTCCTTTTTAACAGTATCTTGAACTACTCTTGCCTTTAATGGAAAAAATAAGTTACTTGCCAAGTTAAGGAAGCAAGACTGAGACTTAAAAAAAAAMCAACCACCTTCATATATGTATTTCTACTAGTTATTTGCATTACTGTAACATAAAAGGAGAGGAAAAAAAGGAAGAAATGGCTGATTTAATCTAGGCTCCCCACTTACATCATAGCAAGGTTAATCAAAAGATCTCAGTAGGGATTCCTTCCACAGTCTGCTCGTGTTACCATTTTAGAGTTACTCTGCAGGAGTTTTGCTGTGTTTTTCATCTTTACTCAGAGACAGCAGTTTTTTCTGTCCCTATGTACAGTACCACTTAATAGATTGAGGATGTAAGGAATTTCCTGGCATGTAAACAGAATACTGTAGTGGAGACAGTAGATTTTTACTTTTAATGCATTTCCACTAAATGCATCTCAATTCTTAGAGCATTTTGATTTCACTCACAATTTCCTGTCTGCTAMTTCCTGATGGTGTCCTTTCCCATGTCATTATTTTCTCCTATTTCTTTCACTTCTCTTTTGATCCTTCATTCCCCTTTGACTCCTTTGTCTTTCACTTGTATGCCGTGATTTTCTTCTGTCTCTAGTTCCTTTYGTTCCACCCTCTTTTATTAGCTTTTGCCTCTATTTTTTTCTTCATGTTGTCCTCTTCTTTGCCTTCACATCCTTCACTTTCTAGCAAAGTGCCACATTGGCATGAACTAGTGGGGAAAGATTGGAGATACATGTCCTTTGAGGATAGAGGAATTTATCAACAATTAGGTCTATGAACGAAAGCCAGTTACTATTTCAGAAAAAAAGCTAAAACATTAGGAGAGAGGGAATTATCTGAAGACTGCAGCTAGAAGTCAGCTTAGGAGTCAAGGTGATAGGCTCTACTTTGGCTATACTGCAGGTTTGATGTGTGACCTTGAGTAAATTACCCAACCTTCACATGCCAGGATGAGCAATTTACCTACCTGTTAAAATTACCATAACAATATTTCTGTCTTAGGAGTTCTGCAAAGTTTAATTAAGCTTGGTAAGCACTCGAACATTCTTCATTTAGTATAATTACCATCATTATGCATTAACCCACCATGACATTTTTCAGGCAGTAGGTRTCTTCTAGACTTAAACATGACAGTACCTTTCAACTACATTTAGCAAATAATTAAATTGTTTTGGAAAACATATTAATTACGTCTGGAATCAGATTGAATGGTTGAAATCTCTAAACGACCTCTGAATATCGCAAAAACCCTGAACAAACATGCAGCTGCTGAACTCACCCATCTCCTCTGCATAACACAGGCCCAAAGTAACCCAGCTAACGTCTGCCTTCACGTGGCCCCACCTGCCTTTCCCGAGCCTAATACCTTCAAACATGATGAGGTCCTTCAGCTTCCATGGCAGACCGGTGCCACCAGCCGCCTTTTTCGTCGTGGAGTTTAGAACCAGGAGCAAGACAACATCTGGCAGCCTGCCATGCTCGCTAGAGAGGGCACGACAGCGGGGCCGCAGGGCTGTGTGTCACCCAGGCTGC